>JAMKCH010007115.1:0-36665 GCA_023653785.1 Ophioderma brevispina
AACGCCCAAAGGGTTCCTTAATCGTATCGGCGTTTGCTTATCATCCTGGTGTTGTTGCGAGGAGATTGGTCCGTCGGTTCTGCTCGGAGAACCCGTACTCAGAGGTTGTACATAGCTTCCAGGGAGCTGGACATCTGGATTGGCACGTGTCTGTCCGAAGAAGGGTAACTGCTTGAGGATTTTCAAATCTAGGGTCGGCGCCCGTAATTCTCAGGATGCTGAAAAGAATTGGGTCTCTCCTATCTGATCTCTGTCCCTGCTACAGGATCCATGCTTCCGCTGAGGGGTTACGTCCGTAACTTTCGGGAGGTTGGAAGGAGGCTAGCCTGGCTAGGTTCCTATCGTGTATCTGATTCGTCATCATCTATGCATTGGAAGGAAACTTGTCTCTCTGGTCCTATCTTCTCACTGCGCCTTGTTTGCGACTGCAATCTTTTTGTCCTCCAATCTGTGAGTTGGGTGATTTCCACGCACAGCGTGTGTAGAATCGGTGCCTATATCTTCGTGGTTTATATCCTTCTGTTGAATGCTGTCTCTAGTGGGTGTCTGTGTATCCATAGCGCGTGTTGATTTCGGTATAGCGCCTTGGGGGTAACTTGTGGGTTTCGGAAACTGGAAGGAATGGCTGCCTTGTTGATTGCTGCCCCTAATCGCTTTCGCTGTACTCGTAGATGAACCTACTTGGTGAGATCGTTTCCTTTCATCGCTTCCAATGTTTACCCTCATGGAATCATTGAGTTGTTTTCTACGCTGGAAATTCACCCTCTCTCCAAGTAGGTTGATCCTGTGTAGCCGGGGTCGATGGTGGAACCCACTGTCTGAGATCGTGTTCTTCAACATTTTAATATCATCCCGCATACGTCTCCATGATATATACCATCCCCATGGTCGCATCAGGCTAGGTGCGTGTATCCTCCTGCTGTCGCAGCCAGGTTTCCCTTTCTATTGTACAAGGGTACATGGCAGCTTTCGCACCGTCCTCCCTCTTCCCTGGTTCGCAGTAGGTCTTCGAAGTGCAGGTCCTGATGGTGACCATACTATCCTCCCTATCACTCCCCGTAATGGTTCTGCTTTTTGTACCTCTGCCCGAGTCGTTCTTCGTAACAAGGCTCCATTTCAAATAGTTCGTTAGTTTGCTACCTTACCTCCTACTGCCCCTAAGGTTCGTCTGAGATTCCACTTGAACTATCTTGTGGTCGTTTGGTTTACATTGTAAGTTTGGAATCCACCGCGGCCACCAATTGTACGTTATGCCGAGTGGGGCCTATTAGAAAGTGGAGACGTCACGACAAAAGTGCCACACATGGAGACTTTCTTTTAAACTTGTTCTATCTTGTTTTATTTCTTCAGCATCATGGTATGAATTGACCGTGTATCTTATCATGTAGTATCGGGCAAGTGTACTTTAGAGATAAGGACTTAGTTTGATTTGGTAGCGGGGCTCGGAGGATTCACGGAACAGATCGGCTTGAACCCTGTTCCCTAACAGCCCACTGCAAAGCTGAGCTATCGGGTTAAGGACGGAGATCTGCCCCGTGCTGTACCGCAATACCACCACCATGTTTTGCACGGTAGCAGTATAAATGTACAGCAGTACTACAGATCTCGCGGGGGTTCAAACCTACCCAGTGACTTACGGCTCTAACAACCCCCGCAAGCTGAGTTATCGGGTTAGAGCGGGGATATGCCCCGTGATACACCGCAATAAACACTAAGCTTAGTATAACTGGGCTAGATGAAGTAAAGAGTGTAACAGTACCTAGCATATCCCACCATTAAGTCACCGTATTCTTTTCCGATCCACCCCTCTTGTAGCCTAAGCTCGACTTGTCCCACACTTGAATTTGGAGCCCATATTTATACGTTTTGGATAATAACGATAAGAAGAAACGCACCCTCATCATTTGTGCAATACTCTTATGCGGTTCTAGCATAAAGAAATACATTAGGCCAAACACTGTGCATGATACTACCTGTTACCTGGACAGGTTAATGTCCGGAGGGGCAAATTCACGGTCAAGGGCGTGGAGCGAGCAATGAACTTGAGTAGGTCTATAGCATCGTAACTTAGTGTATAAAATGATGCAAGTTACCATGCGCAACTTAAATAGTATTTTAGATAACACAAATAGTAATATGAAAATCTATGGTCGTTACAATATCAAGTTTTTAAAAATATTGCAGCATGGACGTAGTTTCACCACACCATAAACAATCAGTCTTGATCAATAAACACGTTCTCTCGTTTAAAATTGGTTACTGTGTAAGACTTATTTTAAAGGACTTATTGACCACTATTCATTTTTTTAACACTGGGACACACCATTTAATTTTGAAAGAGGGACCACCATGTTAATTTGAAAGAGGGAGAGGTTTGGAAACTTTGAAAAATAAACAAAAATCTCCTACATAGAGCAAGAAACAAAGTTTCCCTCTTTCTAATAATGAAAAAAAAATAAATAAAAAGGGCGCAAAGCGTCAAAATCTCCAGCTCAAATTATACTTTCGCGCCGGGAAATTGTAGCTGCAATATTGGTGCGCTTTTTTATGCCCGATCGATATTAACCGAGGGGGGATCACGTACTGATAATCGTCTGATAATAGATGACGGGCATGTGTGCCCATATTGACCCTTCTTTTTTCAAGCGCGCTCCACGCAAAGATCCGTTTTATTTTCTGTCACCCATGGCCCCCTTTTCAAATCAATTCTGTATCAGTCACTAAGACCCCTTGTTAACTGACTAGAATGTTGGATTGTCCCCCTCTACATCTAAACTAGGCAGTTTTTTTCTGAATTTGTTTGTTACCTTTTTACAAGATATTGCCATTTTTATGCATTCCTTCAGTGTTTTGGCCCCTTTTTTTCCTGGTCTTCACTGATTGATCCTCCTTTTTTTGGATCTCACGCAATAAACCTCCTGTTTCTGTCCTTCCTTTCATCGGCTGAAATACCCCCATGCTTTAATTTGTCGGCCACACATCCGTCACTTTTATATTCAGCCCGGGCCCCGGATAAAAGATTTTATTTCCAAAAGGGAAATATTTTGAAAATTTTTCATACCGTCACTCCCTGTTAAATCATAATTGTCACGAGGGACGCCAAACAAGAGGGAAAAATTGTATATTGTTTTTTGTGGTGTGCGCCTGGGAGACGGGCTATTGGGTTTTCAATAAGTTCCGGTAACCCAAGGAAAACACACGTCGCGGTTTTGTGAGGAAAACTTTTATTTCACTAACCAACAAGTAATCATAGTCTATACAAGTATAAAAGCATAATTCTAATACAAATAACTCACTAAAGAGGAAACTTTAACGTAAGCGACCGACGCGACGTTGGACGTGACGCGTATATTAAGATCAAGCCATAAAATAATTTTATGTAGGTTATCATTAACCAACCTTTTTTGCCCTTACCAATTAATATTTTTACTTGCTCAAAACAAATCTTAAGTGCATACTAAGTTTCGGGAACCAGTAACTTCGTAATGAACTTTACGCAAAAATTTGCGATGGAAAGAGGCTACGACTATCGTACGACCACTTCGGGAACGGACCCCAGGATTTAGTTCACCAGGAGTCAATATTTGTTATTTCTCAAATGTTTTGAAAAACCATGCCAAATTGTTCTTGCATTGCAAAAAAAATGTTTGTATCATCGGCGGCATTTATGCATTAAAAAGGTAAATTTCGAAATCGTCAGAGGTCACAATTTGAAGAACCCGATAAAGATAACAACATGCAATGAGTTTTATAACGTCTACAGTTTGAAAGAAGAATAGTGCGCACCAGTTTTCTAAGCTTATCTACAATGCCTCATGTGGCAAATGTCACAGGGCTACATAGTTCACGACAATTGAATTGGTGTGCTCTATATCCTTATCCTGAAAAGTTACACACTGGTGTTTTTAATCCCCCTTAGTTTTCAACCAACAACTTGCACAATCATCTTTTACCAAAGTAAGAGAAACTTTTAACTTTGATTGACCCAGCGAACAAAGACTATAAAATTTCGTCATTTTTACCGTGTACCCTGTCCCGAGCCCGGCCTATGGAACGACCTGAGTCAACGTTTGGGGAAGTTCCCACACTTTTGCACGAATGCACAACAGTTGTATAGAGCACTGCACGGGAAGTCAAAAGGTTAGCCTGGCATGGTGTGCAGAGAATACAAAAGACTCGCTTGCGTGTCTGAAATGTTCAGGTGAACCAACTGCCACGCAGGATCAGTACGCTTTAATTCATGCATATTTAATGTGGTGGCTTTCCTCCATTTTTCGACATTTCAAGTTCAATGGTTTCCAAAGAGACAATGGACACGGTGATTGAAGTATACCTAGACGCGCTCCTTCGTAAACCTTTCTTGCACTGCTGTGTTATCATTATATCACAAATTTATTTAAACATTACATACCGCTGCTATGATTTTCTGTTCAAGTTCCAGATATTCAGCAGAATTCGGATTTGAATATTCTGGTAAGAAGGTAAGCACTCTGCCATCGATTTGTACCACCACAAATGTTGCCAGAATCACGATCTCACCTAATGAAACAATGGGCTATTCCAGAAACCCCCCCCCCCTATAGAGGGCAAACATTTTTGTCTATCCTTCCATGAATTACCTGGAATTCCAGACACTACCTTCCGTAAATTACCAGGAATTCCAGACACAACCTTTTCTTTAATTCCAGGAATTCCTACACTACCAATGTAAAAAAACATGGAATTCCCAGATGATTATGGTTAGGGTATAGAGGGTGTTGAAAATATTGATTTTTCCGGAATTTTCCTCTGAAAATCGTAAAAACACTGGAATTCCGTCACCCTCTATACCTAAAATGGCTGGAATTCCCACCCCATATTAGATATTAAATTCTGGAATTCCAGCTTTCAAAAGTGACAAAAAGTCTGGAATTCCAGCGCCCTCTATAGGGGGGGGGGGGGAATTTTTCTGGAATAGCCCAATCAGGAAATACAGGCGGGTATCTGACATCAATGAAAGGTGTAACGAGAGATTTCGAGTGGCCATTAATATATTGTGTGATATGAAGTGATTTTATATAGATTAGACGTTCATTCTATAGAAATTTTACCTTGTATTATGATATAGAAAATGTATTAAAGGTGAAACCATAGGTGATTCTTGATTTGCTGGTATTTCAATATTAACCAGTCTGAATTTTTTATTTTCTCCGATACGAAGTGAAAATTTCACAATTTTTGTACCAAAGAAATGATTTTCAACTTAATCCTTTCAGATGGGGATACTTTTGATGCAAAGCTAACATCATTGTGAACCCCAGAGCTTTCATTTACTTAGGGGCACTTGATATGTGAAATATGATCCTGTTGCACATTTTTTTTTACATATTGATCGTAAATGATAGGCATAAGTCGTATCTTATACAGAAGGTAACGACACCCAGCAAATTTGGGTACAGTAGCCCAAATCAAAGGGAGGGTGACACTCTTATGATAATGAACGTGGCATGTGAGTGCCCAGCAGACCTCCAAAATAGACGGCCTTTCGGCGATAGCTCTAACAAGTCAAAATACGATGGGAAATTGAGGATCTTTAGGGGTTTGATGCACAATTTCATCAAATGTTCCCTTCTTTAACCATGGTTAAATTATATATTTCTAACTAACTTTCTTTCCGAGTTATAGCGACTAAATATTGATGAGAGTGGAAAATAGGCCCTCCTAGGCACTAAAATCTATTGAATCTATGTGTAAGAGCGGACCAAAAACCGAGGGGTGTTTTGCCAGGCACTGGGCGTATACTATATACGCGTACTCTCCCAATACACATGATATACATAGCTTTGGGAAAGCAGGCTCCGAACGAGTTGCATAATTATAGTTGTGACACATATTTGAATGATAGTGATTAGTTCATTGATGTTAAAGGTCCCAGGAAATGAGATGATAAACCTACTCCAAATCTTTACGGGGCATTCCATTCCAATAAACAGGGCCACAAAAAAGAATACACTACCAGTGACATCATTAGTGAAAGTATTGATTTTCAGTCAGTGCCATGAATAGATTCACACCAGTCACCTCTGAAAAATCAATAGTTTCTCTAATGATGTCATCACCAACCCAACTAATGAATGCTTTCTCGTCCTCCTTGTAGACTTGACACAAACCACATGAATTCTATTTGCATTTCTTGGGACCTTTAAGAAGAAGTGCGACCAGTATTACGTAATCACGTCAAACTCATGCTTATTATGGCTAGCTCTTTTTAAAACTAAAATATATCGCGGTCCTCTGCCTTGCTTAAGGTAGGCGACACAATAAATACCATTATCTCATCTTTTTTCAAATTGAATATTCATTAGGCAGGAACAAATGTCAAATGGTAAACGCAACAATAGCGGATATTGAATATCGCCCACATGTAAATTGTATTATGATACTCATGAACATTATAACAATTTCATAACACTAACTTAGATCACTGTGCGTATGTTTTGTTTAACACGTTTATTGTTTAAAGATTTTGTAAGACTTAACCCTCGATATATAATGTTGGAGTTAAGATTTGTAGAAGCCACCGTTCGATATGCTAGAAATCTTGGATAATTGTATTATAAGTGTAATTATAAAATTGATATAAATATTAGTAATTAATATAAATATATAATAATTGTTAAAATACGTGACCTACCCTCATTTTCAGGACTTTTAATAACAGTAGACACATCGTTTTCGTTGCTATTCGTTTCTTCTGCTGTATCCGTATTACTCGTAAGCCCAGTGTTTACGATACTAGGAACTAAAACAAGAAAGAGTTAAACAGCTCCAATGTCCACAAGATCATTGTATCCTTATCCAAATCTCTTAAATTATTCACAAGCAAACTTTATAGTAGGTTCCTCATTTTGTCGATTTATATTCGTCATTTATTTAAATAGCACACACCAAAAATGGACAATTTGTATATTTGAAAAGCAAATAATTATACTTACTTTCCGGTGGTAATCCATCGTTGAAATCTGCCAAATTGAAACGTTAGTGGATTAGAAAATACAGAAATGTCTTGCTAGGATTTCAAATGGAATGTGATATTTTGTGACCCAAGCTTTGTGACTCCTGTGGTCCCGCTTTTCAAATAATTATTAAGAGAGATTTTGCAGAAGAATCTTTATGAACATGTCTCATTATATTATATAGTTTCAGGCTAACACACCAGTTGACACTTAGTGTTATTTTTTTATTACTGAACTGACACTTTCTTTTCTGTATTTGTAAACTCCGAAACGCAGTGTCTTTTTAGACAAGCTATTACAACTGAGAAGCAAAAACTATTGACACTAAATAAGGGATAATTACTACATATTTACATACCAACTAAATACTTTAATAGCAACTTAGGTATAATGTCACTCAAGTAATCATTACAATCATTCATTTTAAGGTCGCAATTGCTTGTGAAAAACTTAATTTCCCTTAAAGAGACACTGGCATTTTTTAAAAATAGTGCGACCTCAAGATTTTTCAAAATTGATGTTTTTGCATGATAGCTTCTACAACCTCTCTAAAAAATGGTACAATCGAAAAGGATTTTTTTTTCAATATTAATCTTAATATAAAAATGTCCTTTTTAGCAACACATTGAAGAAAAAAAAAGACCAGGCTTTCCAAAAATATTGTTTCATCTCATTTGCTTTTTTCAATCAAGAGACAACTTCAGTTTTCTGCGGAACACAAAAAAATCGAGTTTGGGCCACTTTCTGGTTGAATGAGAACGGTGAAAGAATTAGTTAAACATAAGGTATTCACATTTGAACGGATTAGAAATTCAAAGAAGTGATTAACTTCATAAAGAAACTTTAAAAGATGCAAAAACAGTTACGCAATGATATAAAATGATCTTCAGTAAATTCTAGCTCTAAGATAAAGTGTATAACATTCGATATACTGTTGTTTGTTAGTAGAGAATCATGGCCTGTACAACGATGTCAATTTACTTTGTTTTGAAGAAAGAAACGCAAAGTCTAGCAACACCTTGATACTTTGCTTCCAAATTCATGTTAAAAATATTTTTTTATTGACTTCAATAATTAGTTAATGCACAAAGATGGTGCAAAAAATTTTGTTTGGGTTTGTAGTGTTTATTTTTATTGCAATTGTATTCCTTCTGGCATGATTTTAACAAATGTTCTAATGGCCTGTCATTGCTCTTTTGTATTTGTTTATTATTTATGAAAGAAAATATTTATTACTGAGCTTTTTCGTTTACTATTAAAGCTTGTGTTGAGAAACTAGACTTCCTTTGTCTACGTTAATCTGTAAATTGTTTCCTTTGTCAAGTTGCAATCTTTTGTGAGTTTCAAGATGGCATGGCGCAGTAATATAACATATCTGCCCATGCATAACAGTGACAGAAATCGATTTTGGTGTATCGCATTAAATTATTGTTTTATATCTGAATTGACAGAAGCAAATAATATCAAACAAATACTATTCCAAAGCACAATCTTTGTTATTATTGGTATGCCAAGTAAGAATGACGTCTTTTAAAATGTTATATTTAGCCATTTTTTATTGTACTCTCTTTTGGAGACAGGCTGTGTATATATTAGTCCTCACCTGAAATGATTGAGCCCGAATCAGCGCCCTTATGGGTCGACGGATAGTCGACGGATCATGGCTTTAAACACAAGAAAACACGCGCCTGAGTTGATTCCCAAAGCATCCACCCTGTTTGAGAGGCCTGTGACCTCTTTCGCTTTAGTATCAACTTTTTATTTAAGTTATGCTAAAAATCACTGGATGCCTTTACCTCTTGTTAAGGCTCATTATGTTTTAGGCCAATAAAAGTTTGTCTCAGAAGACCGCGCGCATTGCTTTTAAAATTTTTAGCGCATTATTTTGTTTCAGGTTTTTACTCACTTGAAAATTAAGTGACCGAAAAAATAAAAAGTGGGCAAAAGACGCAATTAAAAAAAACTGCATTTCGCATTAACATTTTTACAAAACATAAAAAAAAAAACAATTCTGCCTTTCTTTTTTTCACATTTCTTCTGGACAGCAACTTGTTTTGTTTTTGCATCGGTATGATTTTTTTTTTTCTTGGTAAAATGTATCTGTATTCTTTCAGCTCCTAGACTATCATTTAAAATCAAATTTGGTTGAGAATGTGCCAATGCCACTTTAAAAGGTATCTGATGACTAATGATCATTGTGTTAACTATGAAATTAAAAAAATGTCCATTTATAATCAAACATGCGACCCATTTTAGTCTAGACTCATGCTTTATAGGCTGTACCCGCACATGGGATCATCTCTGATTAGCGACAGCTATCCAATATGTCTAATATTTGACACTTTTTACGCCTTTTCTATTATGGAATTGAGAACTCTTACTTAAAAGACAGCGAGTCCTTCAATATTGAAGAACGTGAAATTTAATAGTATGGACAATTCTAGAATGCGTTGGCATGCTGCTTGACACCATAATATAGCATGTTCAATGGCCTGTCTGAAAAAAGCGCCTTATGATGTCCCATGTGTTGGGTAAAAAATCTGAGTAGCGACAGCTATCAGAATGTCTATCACACACGAGAAACACTATGTAAAGATTAATATGTAAACCGTCATTATGTAGAAAATTACATATTTTTATGCAAAAGCTGAAATATACCAGTACAAACTTCTGGGAAAGTTAGAACTACATTTTGATATGCATTTATTTATGTTACTTATTTTATGTAAAATTTACACATCGTTTTGTAAAAGAAAACAAAAGACATAAAATAATGTAAACAACGCATTTACATAAGTGGTTTGTAAACCAATTATTTAAATGCGCGGTAAAAGTTAGCGGAAGTTTACATAAACTTATGTGAAGTCATGTCACGACACGATCGTGCTCGGCACAATTGAAAATAGAGGATCTTGGAGAGTGGGGTAGCTCATGGAGTCGTGGGAATATTAACGTATTGTTCTATCTGTATCGATGCGTTTTTTGTGTACAAGTATACATGATTTAGACCAGGGAATATGAGCTTGCTTATAATTCTCATGATGATGGGTCAATGACGAAAAGTAAGCTTTATCTCAGTCAAGTTGAACACAACAGGGTCAGTACGTGTATTCATAAAGTACGTACGAGCCGCAGGCCGTTGGCCACATCATGGGTGACTGTGGGTATACAAGTCCCCAAGAGAAATTCCAGGCCTGATCAACCTGGATGATGAAACTATCAGCTGTTAAAGACGGATCTTCCCACTTGCATTTTGGACTTGCACGCACGGCACGAACGAAGACGCGTTCGATAAAGTAAGCCCATTTTGCATATGAAGTTGTGGCTCATACGATACCAACAGTGGTTACCACTGGAGTATTATAGCATACACTGTCATTTGTAATAACTCGCCTCTCACCCCGGGGAAGGTGCCCAAATTGTCAGTCAATTATATACTGTGTTTGGTTTTTTGAGCTGAATACACTTGTTGAATTCTTGTCTATACTGAAGTGTCTGTTGTGACTATTTTGTGTGAATTATTTTCCCTAATTTACATCTATTTTAGGTAAACATTTTTACATAATTGTGTTCAAATATTTACATAATGTACATGATAAGCATTTTACATAGATTGTGTTTCAATATTTACATAATTTAAAATGTAAAGATTACATAATTGAGTTCAAATAGTTTACATAAATAACAAGTGGAAGATTACAAATTCTGACACGACTTATTACATAAATTATGGTGTTTTAAGTTTTACATAATGATTTGGTAAATGGTTTACACAACGATAATACTATATTTTATGTGACTTTTCATCTAATTAATGTGTACATTTTTACATTTACAGTTTTACCATAATTGTTACATAAAAATTATGGTGTTCTGTTTTACTGTAAACATGCGAAGTTTTTACACAGGCTGTGTAATTATTTCTCTGTGTGCATTTGACAATTAAATAATTATGTATATTATATATACCTTTGAAAAAGTATCACTTTAATGGTTAAATTTTCTTTTTGTTCAACTAGTGACGACATGAAGTGTAATGTGTTAGAATGTACTTGTTTTAAATTGGCAGGGTCTTTAATTTACAAGCAAGATGTACAGAAAGAAAACAAAATTATGTAGTTGTTGAAACAGATACCCATTGACATTATATGTCAGGTAAAACTCGTTAGGAATTATGAAATTCGTCCATGAAAACAACAATCTTAAACCAACTTATTTTTATGGAAAACTTACCTACAACTCTAGCCACGGCAGATACAGTGTTTAATGCTATGTCTGTTACTGTCCAATTCGACGATGCCTCACCAAAGCTCTACATGTTAGGAACAATCCTTGCTTGTCTTGAGTAAGCGCTACAGTAACTGAACTTGTTGCAATATATAATGACACCCCATTAGCTATCTCTGTAGTTACTATGGTTTCCCCGTCTGGTTGGATTTCCTGATCGCCTAGTAGCCAGTTTATAGTAGGTGCTGGTTTGGAGGGCCTAGTGACACAGGTAAATTGACGTAACTCCCCTAGAGCTCCTGTAACCAGGGTTCCAAGTGTTTCTTCCCCCTCCCGAAGAGATAATTCACGAATAGGAACTGCAATATAAGATAAATATGTTCTTGGTCGCATTCAAAGTTATTTTTTTTTCTTTAAACGCGAGTCAATTAAAGGAAACGTGATTTTACAAAACATTTGACATAAACTTGTAATTTGTAGCTGAATCCATTATGCTAACATTTTGGCCAACAATGGGTAACAATGCCCATATCGTTTTTTGGCAAGGTTATGCTTCTTTGAGTTTGAACATAAGTGATGGAGTAGCAGCGGCGGCGGCGGCGTCTGCATTTTATTACCGTTGTTTCAGAATGGCCGTTAAAGTGGTTGTTAGGGACGACTTCAAAATTCAGACACCAATTACTTGCCGGTTATGCCCAATTCGGTTCGGCTAAAACCGGTTTCGATTAAACAGTTTAACCGACATGAATTGCTGCTCATCCAGCGGTTGAAGGTTAACCCTCGTCTTACCAACACCTAAGTTGTCAATCTCTTCAGGATTCTTGTTACTGTCAAAAGAGTGCTCCATTAAACCGCTTAGGTTTCCGGTTGGAATCCTTTCATAAAATTCCAACCACATCAAAATTGGCCAAAATCGTAAAAATAAATTTATGACAGCCTTAAATACAAAAATTATTTTTTTCTTCTGAAAACAACTTTTTCTTTATAAGATGTCTTTTTTTAGTTAGTTGTATTAGTTAGGTGTATTTCGTGATCCTAACACCTCATTTTTTATGGTTGACTAGAAAAGATTATTTCCAAAATTTCAGTTGATTCTGACGGTGCGTTTTGATAATACGAGAATACTTAGGCCAACCAACGGTTCAGACGATATAAAAATATCACTTTTTAGGTAGGTCGGGGAGACACGAAATGCCCCTACAGGCTAATCAACTTTATTTGATTAAAATCGTGTCATATTAAGTCTTAAAGTTTATGGACTAAATCTCCGTATCCGTTTTTTCTTCAATAATACACATATATCCAATTGTTTTAATATATAAACGCATATATAACAGCCAGAATGAAACAACCAATACATGAATCTTAAAGCCTATGCACAGTGCTAGTTGACAATGCACTCTGTGAAATTATTAATAATGGATGTTTGAAGGGCAATTATTTCAAGAATAAAGCCCTCAAAATCTCAATGAAAACATATTACCACCTACAACGCTCTCGAAGATTATGTATCTCTTTCAGTGTTAGAATTAGGTCAGTGAAATGGAATATTTACGGACCGTAAATTGTAGAAGAATTTATTTTTGTGTCAATATGCTTGAAAGGGGTTGTAAAACAAGTCAATTCAACTTTGAACGTGTATCCAACTATAAAATAATTTCTACATTATTTTAATCCTTGGAACCAGGCAAACACATTATCGTACAAATCAGCTAAATTTGGTAAAGTTGTGCGTCTCTTTGTATGTTTCACCCTTTCTGCTCATGATGACTTTCATACATTGTTTTATGACTGTTTCTAAGAATAATATAACTAAGATTGTTAGTGGTGCAATAAGTTACGCCTTTACTGTGTTAGCGGTCGCTACTACAACAAACGGCATTATATTATATCCTCTTTAGCTTTATTAGAACATTTTAAAGTGACCTATTTGTTTTCAAGCGGGATTTGTTCTTACTCTTTTGTAGTCATACTACACCAAACCCTGTAAAATAGAATTTATCCCAGAATTATCGATATTATTGCATACGAAGCATCAGCTAGTCCGCTATCAGCTAGGTTATTTGCATCTAGATGTGTAATGTGTATTTACCATACATACCCCATACATCTAAATAAACAGTGGTGACCAGTGCCTCACTAACTGCCTCGTTCCTAGCGGTACATTTCAGCTCCTGGTCTTGATTCGGCAATGCTGCTGTTACGTTCAACCCACTGGCAGTGTCAAAAAGGGGAATGTTTTGGTCTGGATGGAGGTTGACAAAACTCCCAGAACCTTAAACAGAACCATATTCCAGTAATGTTTCATTTATTAAATAGTTAAAGATGAACGTTGGTGTGTATCTGTATAAACACGTATTTTTTAATATTTTATATTTTCCTTTTTTTAGTCTACAAGTAACGGAAAATAATATACCATAAATATATGGCCCTGCCCACGACGACAAAGAAATAACACCACTGTCATCCTGTTGCTGGTCATCCAGGAACCACTCAATTGTTGCATTCGGCATGACAGACGCTGTGATACAATGAAAGATATAACTTTCTCCCTGAATTATGTGAACTGTGTCTCCAGGTGTGAGGTACGTATCATCTTTAGACATCATAAGAACGTCCGGTGCAACTGCAGAAAACAACATAATATGTCTCAATGCAATCGAATTGATGTACTTACTTAGAACTTGTTCAATATTAGAATTAGCATCTTTGGTGCTATTCTGAATTTGCTCCTACGCTGAAATGGGTCTTTATTGATGCAGAATATAAAGTTTCCAGGTTAAAGAGTGTTTTGTTACAGACTTCCAATCCATTCTGAGTTGAATAAATTATATACAATATATTATTTACCTATGACTCTCATTTCGATGTAGGAACTCAGTGGATCACATCCAAATGATCTCCCTCCAACATCTTCGACATCAGTTTGGCTTCTTGTGCAAACAACCACATGATTACTCACGCTACAAATCAAAAGGTTACCGTGATTACCAATATCAGGGGTGAATGTAAACGTACTGCTGCTATCTATTAATGTAGGGTGGACGACACTTGGTTCATTGTTAACCACGGGTCCATCAGCATCAACTGTTGTTGCATTGATGAACCAGGTAAATACCGCAGGTGGTTTGACGCCTTGTGTAAGACATTGATAAGTGTATGGCTCACCCGCTACCATAGTTACCAGTGCTCCATTCCCATAGGTAGTGCCTCCCATGGATAATATAGGGACATCTGGTGGTTCTGAAGGAACAGACAAAAATGTCAACATCTCAAACAAAATCATAAACAAAATTCAGCAATGTAGAAAGGACAACACGTTTACTGTTTGGGGATTTTGAAGCAAGGCACACATTCAAGAAGAGTATACGAACAATACGAACGAACAGACTATCAATTACTATTTCTTACTATGTACATTCAGTTGGATAGCTACAGTAACCCCTTCTGTATTGGCTCATTAAACTACTGCGCAGTCCATTACAGCAGCATTTTCATCCAAAGTTGGGCGTATAAAAAGACTGGTGACACTGTCAATAAGGTGCCCATTGGCAAGATTCGTGGTGTTGACAATGCCACTAGCTTCCGGTTCCATATCACATAATGTCATCTCCGGTACATCGATGCCATCTTTGGTCCATGTCATCTCAGTGGCTGCTGGACGGATCCCCGCAGCCAGACATTCAAAGGTGTAGTTGGTACCAGGCTACCAGCAGTGACGTCAACCACAACCACTTCATTAGGGTCAAATTGTGTTCTGGCAAGTTGGATGACTGGAGCAGGCTTTACTGTTGCATAGATATTAACAATGAGATTAACAAATGTGATTAAATGTGTCCCATGGCAAAACGACGCGGTCGTCGGTCTTGACTTGTACTTGGTGCTCTTCATGACTTATCAAAATACCAAACAGATAGTGTTCAAAATATGTTTGTTGTAATTGTCATTGCAATGTAAATAGAAAACATTTATCAAGGTAATACATTAAATAGCTGAAATGAAACAAACCTATAGAACTAAGAATAGGATAACCCAACCCCTTTGTACTGTTGAATTTATGGCAGGATTAGGATATTTTGGCTAGCTATGAAAGGTTTATCTTGCAACAGGCAACTACATTTTTTTTACACGAACTACTTGTAGCGGCAGTAGGAAACGTCGCCGTCGTTGTCGTAATTGTCGTCGTATAGTAGCAATAGTAGTAGTAATAGTGGTCGTTAACCCACGGAATTAACACGTACAGTGGAGTTGTAGACTCCATTGGCCTAAAGTTTTACACAGCATTGATAAAGATGCTATAAATTTACTCATCTTTCATAAATGACAGATCTTACCCCATATATCAATTGTTATACCAATCACGATTCCCTGGGATAATGCTGAATTACTGACATTGCATACAAGCTCTTCTCCATGGTGAGGTATCTGAGCTCCATAAACTGCTTCACTACTTGGAATATACAGCAAAGCTTTATCAGGATCCACAGTGTGACTCGTCATTTCTGAATCAGGCAACTGACCATTTAAAGACCACATGACCGACGCGTTTAGACGCAGACCATCAGTAGAACAGGTGTACTCTTCGTCGGCTATCATAATGAAAACATCCCCATCAGTAAAATTACTGGTGGTCGTACCTTCGGAGAGCATGATGGTGGTAGGTGCAACTATAAACAATCATTAATAAAAAATCTGAACATACCCTCAATGAGATGAAAAGAAGAATATGTGAAAAGCAGTAGCACTATAGGTCTTACCCAATTAGCACTTTCCTACTGCTGATTGGGAAAACTAGTGAGCGCCGTCGCATGCGTCGCTTGTGTTAAGCTAGCAGAAAATGACCTCGCTTTTGTGATTAAAATTAAAAAAGCGAATTGTGGTCTAGTGAAAAAAAACAGGCCTCGTGATCAGTAGAGCGTGAGTTCAAGCCCCGCCGTGGCCAACGTGTTTGTGTCCCCGGGCAAGATACTTAATTTCAATTGCCTCGCCAACCCAAACGAAATCTGGGGAGCTGTCATGTTATGGGGGATATTACAATCTAAGTGCTGATAGGGATGTCCGCTTGGCCGGCAGCCACCTAGATGAAGCGAAATGATTGTGAAGATTTCCTAATGGCGGCGTAATAATAATAGGCAACAGCGCTTGGAGACTGTTACAGTGATAAAGCGCTATATAAAAACCTGGTTATTATATTATTATTATATTATAATGTGCAGTGCCATATGAAAAATCATGAAAATTATATTTTTAAGAAAATTATATGAGGTCTATAATAAACCGATCCCAGGTTTTGTAAAAACAGAATTTGCATATTTCTTGGATGTTTACACAATGGTGTAAAGACTTTCAATATTCCTTAGATAAATTGTTTATGTTTCTTTGGCGCCTCTTCAATTGTGATAAACATTCACCATGGGTATCACATAATTATAATGTTGATGGGTAATCAAGAATCGCCTTTCTTGAAATTCAAAATCCTGTAATACAACTCGAGATTAGCCATTTAACACCAATAATGGTAATACTTACCATGTACTTCTAATACAACGCTGTAATTTATCGCATCTCCACTTACTGCAAGGTTTTTGGTACTGCATTCAATGACGTCACCATCGTTGTCAATGTTTGGCGTGAATTTGTATCTGGATGTGCTATCATATAGCCTGTTGTCCTGTTGGAAAAAAAGGGAAAAAAAATGCCTTCAAAAAAGCAATATTTGGTATAGCACTGTAAGTACACTACATTTGTAAGCTTACTAAACAATACGATAGTAGACATTTTACAACAGTATTATGTGTTTCAAGTACTGTTTAAAATATGCTGGGCTTAATGCGTGCCATGTTTGATTCAGATTCCCATTTTGAGATAGTTGATTGACCAGACATCCCACATCACTACATTAGCAGATGCCAGCAATGCCAGCAAGTCTGACTCACTGTATGCTAAGGTGGCCCTGAGCGTTTGGTTTGTTATACCTTAACCACAGTAAGCGAATGTACAATTCATAGATCATCAACGTCATATAAAGCAAGCAAGGACAAAGTATACTATTGGAAAACAAAACTATCAGATTTCAATCAATACAAGAGGAAAATGACGTAAGTCTTTCGAGAACTTACATCCATATTTGCATAATTACAGAATGGTCCATCAGCAGTAACCTCTATACTTTGTTGTGTCCAGGTGTATTCTGCAGCTCCAGGTCTTTGTGCTAAGGCAAAACAATGAAGCGTGAACGCCTGGTGTGCAATGACAACCACAGTCTCGCCATCCTCATATTTGATGTCGTCATACACAATGAAAATTTCAGACGTGGGAACTTTAAAAAATAATATTGATTTATATTTATATTGTTTAAACAATCAATAAACATGTTATAGAAAAAGATACCGTTACTTCAACAAAAATAGTATGTATAAATGTGTAATAAATGTGAATATAATATCATGATATCAGTTTAATTATCGCAATAAATTAAGAACTTAGAGCAATAGAGCAATATAGCTAACCGACATATTTTTATCGTGCTTCAAATATTTGATTACTTAATGCAAACTATGGAAAATTCCGAAACGAGTGCTTTTTTCTCAAAAGAAACAAGAACAAAGACACAAACACACAATGCACACGTAAACGATCCTTCTCTTAAAAACACCTCGATGTAGGGTTAAATTTACAATACCTTCAGTATCATCTGCACCCTTGATGTAAGTAATGTACGTGTGCCTAATCGAATATGTACACTCTCAGAAAAAAGAGTTCTACTCAAACTATGTGGTACCGCTTGCAAAACCTTAGGTTCTATAACCAAATAATATTAATGGTGTAAGTAGACATAAGGGGTCCTTTGTGTGTGTATTTTGCAAAGGTAAGAAAACTGAAAAGTAAGGAATCTTTATGTTTAAGGTCCTACAAAAACATGTTATTGGCAAAAGAACCCAATGTACATTTTTGGGGTTCATTTTAGAACTATAAATGGTTCCTTAGCAAAGTAAATAATAATTCTTTGTAGAATCTGAAACACATTACGAGTTACCCCACACATCAAGCTTTGTACTGGTGACATAAAGTGACGGGTCTGGTGTAACAAGATTGGATGCTGAACAACTGAGCACAGTCATAAAATCTCCAGGCCAGACTGGGGTGAATATTACATCCTCAGATGTGTCTAGAAGCCTCCATGCCACAAATTTGTGTTACTTTCTCTAGCCAGGTGTAATACTAGTCCCCTGTTTATAGATTACCAAGCACTATCGTCTATGGGAGAACGATAAAAAAATCGAACAACAGCGCAAGCACAAAACAAATTTTGGATACCCACAACAACACGCGTTACAAAGGAACTTCTATATTTGCTATGTAGGGCCATCGTTTGCGTCCCATTTTCACAACATGCAATACCGAGCTTTTAAATACCCGCGAAAAATCATCGTTGTCATAAACTACCGTGTCCGCGTGACTGAGTGTCCTCCACCCATCTGTCTATTGTTGTCGCCATTGAGTGCTGTATCACTGGGGTGCGTTTTTCAGCACTGTACCAAATGACTCGTATACAAGGTCACGTTTATTCCGTACAGTGTGCTATGGTAGCTAGACACTCTCATGCAGACACTCAAATTTTTTTACACCGGCAAGATTTTCGGTTTGTGCTTATGCAAAAATGTTTTATGTTTATTGGCAGGGGATAGGAGGCGGCTGCTTATGTTAAAAATTGACATCAAGCTGTGTATTTCGGTCCACAGTGATTACGACGTTATTATGACATAATCCCAGTCAACACATATCCAATTTGGATTTACCTTTCGCGACTTTTTTGTTCAAAATTGTGGCTGGGACCTTTAAAGAGACGCAGGCTCAATTTCGACCAAAAATACATTCCTTTTATTTGTTCTCAAATAATTGTCTAAGACCTTGGAAGAAGATTTCTTTGCCACCAAATGAGTTAAAATTCACTTCTATAACCACAAAGGTGACAGACCTAAAACAAAATTCCTCAAATTACATTTTATAATGAAAATGTGCGAGTAATAAATATTTCATACTAAAGAGGACAAAGAAGTCAATACATCTACTTAAGTCATTGTCTTTTAAACTGGTGTACCAAACACGCGTTCATATTCAGTAGAATAAAAAATGACGTTAGCCAAACATACCCGTGAAGGCCCATGTCAAGCTTGCAGCAGGATTGGCCTAGTCTGCTCGACAGGTAAAATTCACTGCTGTACCTGCAATTACCCGTGCGGTTGTTGTAGGGTTAGAGACATCTTTGAACGTGTTGGTGCTGAGAGACATCATAGGTGTATTTGGCGGAACTGTTACCAGAAAGAAAACGAAAACATTACTGTTTATAGGTACGAAGTTCGTACACGTCTTGCTATAATTTTCCGATTTTTTAATAAAGACAATATCTGTGGAAATAGTATATAGACTTTGTGAAGAAGAGTTTTTGAATTGATTTCTAGTTTTCAGATTTCTTTCTCCAAGCAGCAGATGAAAACTAGTGTATTGCTATGCTGCATGGTACCCCACAATATAGCATATAAAACAATCAGTCCGGGGAAGAATTTAAGGTTCAGGAGCTTTCAGGCATAATTCGCTTTCTGTATATTGAAGAGATTCCATCGCCCGCTCATTTGTCAAAGGATGCTACGAACTTCTGCAATGATCGCATGTGTGTTGCCGATTTCCTTGTCAGCTCCATCAGTATGACAATCGTTAACAATTCCGTGTCGGCCAAACATACATTGTAGGCTATCGCACATTTTGATGGCACCCTTTGTTTTTCTGGGAACATCAAATTAAAGGCTGACTGAGAGATTTTGATTTTGTTAACTAATTAAAAATACCAAACTAGAACTAAAGATAGTCACCTAAAATGCGTAATTGCAAAGTTAGAGATGAATCGCATATTTCGTTTTCATGTATTAAACATGTATGTGTAGTATAACAGTGCCATAGGATACTGTGTATAACAAAAATTCCGGATCCGGAATTTTATAACAAAATTGCGATTTTCTATTCTGTTATGACGTCTCATAGACCTCAAAGGTCAGAAATACCTTTCAAACACAAATGAATGAGCCTTGTACACAAGTGATCTGAAATTTTATAATATAACAGATTTAATGATTTGTAATTGGTTCAAGAATTTGGTATGTCCAAAACAACATTACATATAGTAAAATTACACACAATTTATATGTTTGATACTTAATGTCCAAAAGAGGCGTTGCAGTTCAACGATGATATATCCTCACAGCGAAGACTTCCAAAATGACAGCGCACAAGTTCATACAAAACTCCTCACGTAATATATTCCAAGGGAATCTTCTCAGTCCTGAAGGTAATCTTGTCCAGCAGTTCAAGACGACGGGGCTTTCCCTCGACGACACTAATGTTCCACAATAATAAAATCCAGGTATTATACCACCATCAGTCTGCCGCAAATGTCCTCATTTAGGACCACAAACTGGAATCTATATTTGATTCCAAAACTGAAGCTCTTCTGGCTTAAAAGATGACAGCAGATAGTTCAGCTATCAAGCTCCGCTGGCATCCAAAGTTATTATAAATCCTGGCACAAATCTACCATTATCGTAGATTAAAACTAGCTATAAGTTAACCATAGCTCCAGATTACAACTGCTGACCTCAGTCCTTCAGTCACAAGTACTATTTAACTTCACACAGCTAGATTCCCCTTTCTAACAATAATCATTACATCATCATCATGCATAAACATAACCTTACACTAGCTGACCAATCGGAATTCACATAAATTACATCACTTCATATATAGCTTAATGGGGGAAATCCCCTGATCATGCAACATGTTTTGATCTTAAAGCAAAAACAAGTTGACTCAGTTTCTAAGTTTACATCTTGGGAAATTCCCAATCACCTGTCTAGTTGTCAACAACAGGTGCATCTTTCTCAACACAGCACTAGGGGAAATCCCCTTTCTCTTTTTTATAGTAAACAAAGTACTTTTCCCGTGAGGAATCTTTTCTCAAATAAAATTGTGAAGGACTTCGATTTGAGCTTAGTTATTCAAATTAAGATTTAAAAAAAAAAAAAAAAAAAAAAAAAAAAAAAACACACACGATTTGTTTGAAATTGAGGTGCGACCTCATAGGGAAATCTCTGAATCAACATGGAAGTGTGTTTACCCACCTGAAAACACTGGTTTCCCAGAAGCCCCAAAATGACCTCTGCTGCAGGCGGCGTCGACATAGAATCCACAAAAGGGAGACATTACACGGAAATCGAAATCTTGAAGAAAAATTCTTGTTTTTATATATAAGCAATAATTTCTTATTCCCACAAATTTGAAGCTGGAATGATCAACTCATTGTATATAAGTTTTTTAAAGAATCACACAAAGCGTTCAGATCAATTTTGTGTAGCAGTCTGTAGTGGTATAACACATTTGTACTTTGGGTGAGTGCTATATTTGATTAGGCTGGGCGACCCATAGTAGACTTTTCTTTCTAGTATCAATTCGAGTCAAGTTTTGCGTCATATTGAGACAGACGCTTAGTCGGTTGAAAACATTTAAATATCATGGCAAATCTTTCAAAGCACGTTTGATTTCCTTTACCATAAAAGGGTCAAAGAGGATATGTGTCTTGACTGCCTTGACTTTGGTAGAGCATCAATTCCACAAACTTGCATTCTAACTTAGTATTTACCAATTCAGGCTAGATAGATCTACACTAATGTAACAACTTGTTACTATCCGTTAGCTTTACTATCCCTGTATGTAAAGAGGGTACGTGTGCAGTGAGCAGGGTGACATTGCCACCAAGTTCCCATTCAAACATGGCCTGGTTCTTAACACCTTTCAGTGGACATTGCGAATTTACATTGGACCCTGACGCTGTATGACCCCAACGAATCACTGTGGCATGGTCGGTCCGTCTGGTGAGGAGATTATTGCAGAGACTGGTGGAACTGAAACAAGAATTCGGTCAACATTAACACTAAAAGTGCCCAAGCTAAAAAACTTACGTTAGTGCACAAGGGGGGTTCTTAGGGCCCCAACCCAGCTAACCCACGTTCCCGTGGGCGTTTGATCATGACACTAAACCACATAAATGGGGGTAACGTAAGAACAACATACCCACAATAAAAATGAAAATCCGACCTATGACCTACAAGCCAGTTAAAATTGTCCCTCTTCGAAACCGAGTGGGTCCGGAACATTTCCATCATCAGAACTTCCCATATAAGGTTTGAACCAAAAATAAAGTCATTATATCTACTCTAGAATAACCAATTACAATAATCATTGCAAAAATATAGCCAAATTTATACCACCTTGTTATTTTCTCACAAAACTTCAAAATCTGCCTTATTTTTCCATAGCTTTCACAACGTTAGACACTGCATGGACAAAATTGAGAATTGAGGCTATCAGCATATAAAGTTATATGATTTAAGTATTATTAATTATTAATAATTACCTCCTAAGGGATATATCTAAGCAAATAAATCCCAAGGATTTAATACTTTAATTTTTTAATCGTAAAATATCTTATTTTTTCACTTCCGTAGTGCCCAAAGGGGGGGGGGGGGGGTCCTAGGGGGGACCCAAAACTAATATTCTTATGAAGCCGTGGCCGGATTTAATTTTTTTTGTATCAGGAGAAGCGGATTCATAAATCAGACGATTAGCAAAAAACTCCTTGAAAAAATTTGAATTGGCGTAACGGAAATCGCAAAAAAAATCAAATGTTGGGTATATGAACCCCCCCATTGGGCTCACTTAAGTGTCAAGAGACATTTTAAAAAAACAAACTACACAGGGCCCAGCTTGTGACAAATGGCTGAGGGAAAATCCATACAACGAAACACAGACAGAAAAAAAAAATGCAATTGATCAAAGTGCTCTTGGATAGTCAAGAATTCTTAATTAAAAATTATAACATGACACAGCGTTAGTTTCAGTATAGAAAATTATTCCAATTAGGGCAGGTGTTCCATCCGTTTCAAATCGCCCCTAGTTTTTCCCCCTATTCGTACTAAATTTCACATTACAGCCGTAATATTGTATTCTGTCACTAGGTGGTCAATGACTAGCCAGGGAAGGATTATGTCGCACTCTGAATATTACCAACTTGGAAATATTGCTCGCAGTTATAGTCATGAGCTGCAATATCGGATTTTACGTTCGTTGCACCCAACTGGCGATTAAACTTTCCCATATTAATCACATTGAAGGGGAGTCCCCCTGACAAGGATTGGGTATGTTTCCGCTCCGAAAAAGCTGTACGTTAGCGTGTTCTGCACATTTCAAAAGGGTCCGCCAATTGTTATGTTAAAAACCGCAATTATAAGTCATACAGATAGAAAATGCTTATCCAGCCTACGCGTCATAAAGTTTTTAACTTCCAAAAATGGCTTACAATCGAGGCGTCCAGATGCCGCCGCAAAAAGGCATATTTGGCTAACTGAATTTAAAATGGCAAATTGTGAAATAAGACGGGGTGAAGTTTGGGAGCTCCAAAAAGAATTTATGGCATTTTATATTTTCCGGACAGGTTTGGTTTAAAGATGGCGGGATTATATCGACTCTTGGGTAGGTAAATCAGGAAGAAAAGCAGCCATACCCATCTTGTCGATGTATTAAACAACAACTTTCTAATATGACCCTAAATCTTCCAAGATTGGAAAAAAATATTAAACTGGGTTTTTATTTGGCCTTGTCCTAGAGAGTGCTGTTCAAAGACACTTGGCACAAATAGTATCTCGGCAGTTTTTCGATCAGTAATGTGCCAAAGTCAGGCCAGTTTGAAAGTATTCGAAATTATTCATTTTGTGCCTAGGTCTGATCCTTTCATTTAACACATCTCTTGTAAAACAGCGTGCAAAAATGGATGAGATAGAGTGCCGAAAGACGCAACCCTCCCCCAAAAAAAAAACCAAAAGTGCAGTTTTTGGATTTTCAATGTCAATGTGTGTACAAACGCAATTAACCGTGTGTATGTTGCTACACAAAGAAGTTTTACGACTGAATGAGCGAGAAAGCCTCATTGCGATATTGATTGTGTTCCGGTGTTCGTGTCCCAGTACACTGCAATGACCTTTGAAAATCCCAAAAAACGTGCAAACGTTTTGTTTTGGGGGTTTTCCCGTCTTAGGAGCGTTCTATCATCAGCAATTGTTCCGCCGCTTTTTTTTTGCAAGCCAGGTTTAAATGAAAGAGCAAGAGCCTATGACAATAAACTTATATTTCGAAAACTTTCCAATGGTAGAACGTTTGTCACAGTTTTAAACGAAAATATGCGCCGAGATAATTTTTTGTGTCCAGTTGCAACTGGTTTCTACCGCTCACATCCAACCTACTACAATAAACTCAAATAAATGGGCGTGGCTGTATTTTTAGGACTCTACTCAGTGACGTCACGGTGTTGTTCCCAGTAAACAATAAAAGTATGCTTTGAAAAGTGAAAATGTTTTCTATATGTGGAAGGAAATTTAAATCTGGTGACCTAACTTTCTCTTTCTTCTTCTCCTATCTATCTATCTACGTCGAGATCATCTTCCTTCCCGTCGTCCATATTATTGTTGAGTGGTCTTCACTTGTCCAGAAGGTCCGAGAGAAAATTGTGGAAAATTTTACACTAGGTTTCCTTATGGTTCTAATTATGTCGAAAAGATGTGCAGGGGTGTTTTTCTTTTTTAATTTTATTATTTTACTTTTCTTCTTGATTTTGTATAACTGCCGCCATCATGAGTTAAAAGAATCATGTCCGCAATATCCAAATGTCGTTAATTCTCTTTTTGGTGCTCTCTAAAAATATCTCACATTCTTTCTTTCCCCATCTATTTGGCATTTTTTAAGTCATTAACAAACAGGCCACTATTTTCAGTTTTTCGTTTTCGTCGGCCATATGGACACTTAATTTTAACCACTCAGGAAGGTAAATTTATTTTTAGTCCTGAATAAGTTCCGATTAATATTGAAAATACAATACAGTTTTGTCATAAAACAATGGCGGCCATGTTGGAAATAGGCAGTCACCGCTATGTGGCAACAATTTGGCGAAAACATAACCTAATCCTAGTTCATGGAGGGTGGACACCCCCTTTAGGTGGATTTTGGAAAATTAATCACCAATATGGTGCAACAAAATCGAATTTTAAGGCCCTTACAGAAACTCTTTGGATTAGTAGGAAATATTTGTATGAGATACCTTGCAATCATGTTGTGCGGGCCCTTGCCTGATCTCGTCTCGACTATGGAAATTCGTTACTGTCTGGAATCACAACTAAGTAATTCAACAAACTCAATTAATTCAGAAATAAAGCAGCACGTCTGATATGCGGGGGAGCCTGGCAATTGCATTGTTACCTGTCCGTCACGTGGTTTATTTTAAGTTGCTTGTTTATATATACCAATGTTTAAAAAAATGGGTCTGCTCCAAATACCTCTCCTCGGATATTGCTCTTACCACACCCAACCATGCTCCTCGCCATTCCCATTGCCAAAATACCCCCAATCCGTTTCATCGGTTGATCAAATTAGACTTCATGTTCCTAAACACACTGTTCCACAGTGAGAAGCATTTTCAGTAATTGGACCACGACCGTGACCATGCTTCCATTACCCATCAGGGAAGCTGGTTCTCTTAATGTCTTGCAAAAAGCTGTTTAAAAACACATCTGTTTCTTCTCTCATAAATTTAATCCCCCTCCCCCCCCCCCCCCACTCTATGTATCATAGTCCTGTTCCTGCCAATTGCAGTAGTTTTGTTGTAATGGCGCTTAAGAACCTTTTTTAGAATAAGCGCGGTATAAAATAGTATACGGTATGTATGTATGATGTACTGTAGAATGCATATCATAAAAATTATGGAGTTTTACGTAAGTCGGTTATTGTTCCAGTAAAATAAAACGACTTGCAAGTGCTCGAGCTGGGAATAATAATATAGGCATGCTCACCCCATGCTCTCGAATAAGGCCGATATCAATCTTTTAGTGCTATTTATTTCCAGAAACGTTCATTTCCTCCATTTGTTCACAAGAATTGACATCTAAACAGGAGACAAAAATGCAAACAGACCTACAAAACCGTTTTCCCTTCTTACTTCCCGCGGTAGCCTATAGGGCAAGCTACACCAGTTACGCGCAGCTACTGCACATTACACACTGGGCTAATTGCCAGGCAGTAGCTGCAAGGTCGGGCTTACAAAGTACCATGCAGTATTACGTATCCCGTGGTGTGGCTACTCTGCTGTACCTACCCCCATGGCTACCCTGTAATTGCCCACTCGGTGTAGAGAGGTGGAGTGTTGGTGTAGACCGTACCCCGGGAGTCAGACAACTCACTCTACCACGTGACTCCGCGGTTTACCCACGACCCCTTTTGAAGCACACGAATTTCATGAATGAGGGTCGCTAACCTTGTTCTCTGTTGAGCATTTTTGAAACTTTTTAGGAAAATCTTTACGAAATGCATTAGGAATCGTCAAAAATCGCCCATATTTTGTCCTTTTTCCGCACAAGCAACAAAAAATGCAAATATCATGCCAAAATATCTAAAAAAAAAAAAATGGCCATGGAGAAATACGTCCACCAGCGCGCCCCCCCCCCGCTGAGACCGGTGTAACCACGTAGCTACTCAACAACGGGTACGCCGCTGTGTGTCCATTCTGTGTCTACTTGGTGGTAGCTGTGATGGTAACTACCATGAGAAATTGGCCGTGTATACGGTTGCCTAGCGTCAGTGAGTAATGCCTTGGCGAGTTTGCGTGCTTGCATAGTAATATTTTGACCTACTCTGCTGATCTTATTTGGGTTTTTTCTCCGCTTTTTTGTAAATTGATAAGCTGATTCAGCTCATTGAATGGGCTTACTGTATTTTTGGCGAAACGAACAGAACTCCCATTGGATTACACGCTTTATTTATTCCGTTATACACGTTATGCAGCAGACGGATAAAGCTGTAAGCCATCTGGGAGTTCTGTTTCGTTTCGTTCGCAAATACAGTACGCCTTTGAAGGAGATCAGGAAATTTAAGGGTAGAAGAACTTTATTTTAAACACATTTAAATTGAGGCACGATCGCGTTAGTCGGCATTAGTATATAGAAGAAGAAGAGTTCGGCAAATTTCGCGTCGAGGGCCCGAACGTTCTGCCACATATTTGAATCAGAATCAATTAAAATAGTAATTGGAATGATAATTAAAACAGACGCCTTAACCCTGAGAGATATACATGTTGAGTCATAAAAAACTTGACCCACATTGTGTCCGCCATTTTGATTTTTACAATAACATATATCTAACATATGTGGTAATCATCAGAAAGCCATTTCATTATCTTTAATTTGCTGCAAAAGAGAATTCCAATCGGATAGTATAGGTCGTAGCTCCAGCTTTGAATCAAGTAGTCTGCTTTTAACCCTATCCATCCACGGATTCCCATGTGAATACACGGTGGCCAACTAAGCAATGACTCTCCCAAATGATGATAAGGGTATTGTCTATATTTTTGTTGAAATAAAGTGGTATCGTAAAGGTGTGTAAAAGTCAGTGTATAAATGGTAAGTTTCTATATGCAACGTTTTTCTAAGATGAATGTGGCATATTTTGGTCTACAAATAGGACAATATTTTAAACCTCTAAAGTTGTCACCGATGTCTGTTCCTTCCTAATGTATGATTCATTCAACGCCTCCAGAAACTGAGACCTCTAATCACTTTAATTTTTATTTTTTAAATGATTTTTATGAGTGATGGGAACGTAGCAGTGTTAATAGTGCATCGGTGGTAAATTGCGACTGACTGTTGTGGGTGTTAAATAGCGTCGCATTTATTTGCTTGCAGTCAATCATAGCCCGTTTTCTTCTGGATACTGATTAACTTACTTCGCTGAACGCCGTTAATTTTAATGCGAATCCGTGTACAAAGTGTAAAACCGACAACTTGATTCAAATGACTGGTGCTCGGCCTATACCTAACAAATCGATGCGATGATCTTTGCAGAAATTAAAGATAATTGAACTAAACTTCAATCATTCCACACATGTTAGATTATTTTACTTAAAAATTCAAAATGGCGGGCCACAATCAGGGTCAGTTTTTTTTTTACTCCACCCTTGTACTTTCAGGATTTATTGCATCTTTCGAATTACCCGAATTCTCACCTATTGTTAGTATACTTAATATGCATATTAGCTTTACTTACCAATACATCCAAAATGGCGTGGGTTATGACATGACCTTGAGCCTCAAGGGATGTCTTATTCCATGTCTTACATATCCAGTCTGCCCTCTTGATCAGCATCCCATATGGGTGGTGTATGTCAACTGTGTAACCAATCAAACTGCTCGCTTTCCTGGCTATTTGCAGCACATTTCGGAGCACTCTCTGGACGGATCATCTAGATTGCCCAATGACATGGCTATTATAAACAGCGGTGCAAATCTCAAAAATGGACAAAAAGTTAGCGATACAAACTGCAAACTTGCAAAGCCATTTTGCCAATTTAACTATAGTCTGTATCATGTGCTCATTAGGTCTTGTTATTCACACAAAAAAAAGGTTTTTAAAAACTAGAGTGGCGTTATCTCTTCAACAATCACGTTCTTGATGGAGTAAAAATGCTTCTACGGTATTAAAGGGAGGGACATAATGGCATGACAAAATTCAGATATAATGAAACGGACCCATACTGAACCATTCCACAACCTTTGGACCACAATTTGGATGTTTACATCTGTAAACAACAGTAAAAACAGCCCAAGATTCGCTGCAGATTCTTGGCACTTCCTGCCACGGAATCAAGGTGGTGACATCCCTGCCTGAATTCAAAGCATTTCAGACCCGAAGTCAGACATTGTACTTCAGGCTGTAGGTACGATGGAAAGGCGAAATTAGCGGGATTTAGCACATACAATAGCAATGGCTGTGAGCTGAAACGCATGCTTGTCAATTTGATAAAGGCACGCAGTAAGGAAGCATCCTTGGCTGAGAAACGATGTGAAGCCTACAAGGAAAATAAATTAGTTTTTATTTTCCCCTTTATACAACATGTAAACACGTCCAAATTGTTTTCAAGAGGTCTTCCCAATATGTGAAGCAGCTGTATCAACTAATGTATATTACTTGTTGTCAGTAACTACTAAAAATAGCTCCTCATTACTTTATTAGAGGGTTTAAAGTAAGTTATGGCCATAGCTTTCACATAACTTATAAAAAACGTACAAATAAATGCTACTGCAAATAGAATGTCACCCCTTTTTTAAATTCAATAGTAAACCTTTCAACGGCATGATCAATCAGATACAAACTGAAGTAAAGTTTTAGAATCTAGTTTGAGTGACACTTAATAAAAAAAATTAGGCAAATATGGCCAGATCCAATGCAAGGGCGAGCTTCACACTGGTTTTGTTTCTCGTAGGGCTCGAGGGGAAACTGGAAATATTGTTTTTACCCATTTATGGAGAAAGTGACCTTTTCAAGTATATGGCAGAGACCCCAATTAGCCAAATATCGGCTGATTTGGCTTGCCTTCAGCAAGTCCTAATCATCCAATCACGCGTCGGCCGAGCCTTATAAAAAGGGGTTTGTCTTGTTTCCAAAGGATGGCAGCTGATCTAAAACACTGAATGCAAGATTCTAGTTGTATTGTGTTGCCATTTTTTTGTATAATCTATTCTAGCACTATATAATAAAGCTGTTCCCTATCTAGTGTGTATATAGTATGATAGATTGCCATCCTGTTCTGGCTTTGGCCTGTATAAATTATATTTTTTCCTTTTACCTTCATTAGTTGAATACTAATGTGCGTGGATTAAACGTACTTTTTGTTAATCTTATTATTAGTAAATCTTATCAGATGCCTGTGAACCGAAATAAACTAGTCTCTTTGACATGTTCGCGGTTATTTTTCCTGTGTGATGTTTGGCACTCATCGATAGATACTGTAACCCTATAAATAAACCAATAGGGAATAAAATATGAGCAGAGTTTAGAAGTTAAGAGTTTTTATAATGGCGACCAAGGACCTTATAGATATGAATGTGCCAAAATTCCACTCTGGCCTGTAGTTGTAGTTAAAAGAACCATTTTTGACTTCAATTTTTTATTCCACTTAAATTTTGAAAAAAAGTAAATTAAAGCCAAAATCAGTCATTTTTCTTAAAATACCAGTTTGTCTACATGCTAGATGTTGATCATTTCAAACCCTTATATTGCTGTCTTTGTGAAAAAACAGACACTAAGCATTTGGGAAAGCGTCTTGAAGATGCCATTTACGACTATTTTTTTATAATTAAACGTGGGAGGAAATGCAACAGATATTAAAACCAAATAGATATAGGCCTATGAAAGCGATATTTAAAATCAGCTTACAAGGTAAAAAATATGGTACAAAACTACCATGATTGTCTTTTTAGGTATCGTTGTTTAAGTGTTTCAGCCAATCAACAGGCCCTACGCGTTTTACTCATGCAACCAGAACAATGATACTCTTGAGCTCGAAGTTCAGGTTGAAACACAAACAACCCCTAAACTTCTTGAACACGTTTATCCGTAAGTACTGAACATGCAATGCATTTTGGATTGGTTTAAGCATCCTCTGTATCGAGCTAGAAGCTGTCACAGCAGTAATGCATGGGCATTTATCATAGCTTGCATTTATCATGTCCTTTTGTACTACTACTAACCAGGTATGTCTATTTCAATTCACTATTTTGGCCTCCAATCTGTAAAAAACCCTTTCAATTCAGTACAATATTTTTTCCTTTGCCTCATATATAGACTATACAATGCATCTATATGTGAGTTCCTGACAAAATAGTTTGGAACTTTTCAACAGCCACGCTAATATTGGCAAATTTCGACATTGAATACTCTTCACAACTGAAATACCAAGGTTCAACAATTTACTTAAAGCCATAACGCTGCTGGAGGACGTTTTCACAGCTAAGTGGCAACAGAACCCCTCATATCGCTCTGATTTGAAAAAAAATGTTAATTGGTCCTCCCTAATAGAGATAAGTATTATATTGTGGGTTCTAAAATAGCCAATGACTGAACCGAACCTTTTCAGTTAATAATTTGAGTTTGTATCGTCGTTACAGTGTTCATAAATATAGAATTTTGTGCATATTTAAAATGTACCAAAAAATATCCTTGGCTGCAAACAAACCACGCCCCTCACCTCTTCGACTGTGACGGGCATACCATAACCCCGGTGAAGGCGCTATAAAAAAAAAAAAAAAAAAAATACAAGATTTTGCTATACAATTTTCCTTAGATTTTGAATTCGCTGTTGCTGTTAGGTTGGCATGTCCTACCCCCTGTCAAACACTAGCTCAGCGATGCTTGTCTTTTTTAAAGACTATTCTTGTTTATTCGCTAAAATGACCAGAAAGGAGGAGAGAATGATTACCTAGAAGGTTTTTACGAAAGCTTTTGCCAATTTAGCGCACCGGAGAAAAGTTCACCCCCCCCCTTGGTAAGTCGAAGGTTTTAACCTTTTCACTATAAGAAAACAGTATATTCAATATGTCAATATCTCCATTTCAAGGGTCATGTTTCTCCAATGAAACCACACAGCTGATTGAACTCGTTTCTCGTCTTGTTACACGTTAACTACCACTTTTCGTACCTGTGTTATTAGTTTCCATTCGAAGTCAGAGGTAGGTTTAATGCCTCTTGTTGCGCACTGAATAGTTGAACTCTGACCATGAACTACAACAATAGTTTCACCAAGCTGGTAATGTGTACTGTCTACAGTTATCGTAGTTGCAGAAAGTACTGGTGGAACTGTATTTGTAGGAACAAATAACATTCATACAGTTAATATAGGGTGTATCAAAAAGACGAAACCGAACTCCAATTAATAACAATAGGAGACCTACAGAATTCATAATCAAGCATTGTGCATGCCCAAAGAAGTTGCGACGATCGTTCCAGGCTAATCCTTGATAACCTTTATCAAATTAATCGGTACTTCTATTGTGAGCAGCACTCAAAATAATTATGCTCCTGGAGCAAAAATAGTGATCAAAATCTCATATTTCATACTAAATTGTCCCAAAGCAAATTTCACCTGCTGGACAACCTGCTGGTCATGGTGGTAAGGGTCAGGGTGAAAGAGGAAATTCAGATCTTTCTTTAGACATACAGGCCCGTATTCCAAAAGGTGTTTAACGCGATTTTAAGCTAAGCGAACGTTTAAATGTGAGATAAACGTATCGCTTAAGTAAACGCAATTCCACAAAGGAGTTTAAAGTTAGACGTGATTTTAACTTCGCCAAAACGTGTAGAAATTTTAACTAGGTAGGGGCTAGTTTAAGAAGTGTTTTAGTGTGTGTTTTCGTTAAGTGCACGGCTCATTTCACTGTCCAGTTGACAACAGCAATGGTGCATATCATTCTCGCCCAGTTCGTGTAGCGCCTTAAACGCTACGGAAAGCCATGGTACATGCGCTCAACCATTAAAACACAATATGGCCTTTTATACATTCAAGTTATCATGGTTAGCGTCTTTAAATAACAACGATGTTACTTGTGTTTAAAGTTTCCGTTTAAGTAATCAAATGGTTAAAACTATTTAAACGCGTTTTGCTTAAGCGCAATTTGAAATTACGCCGATTTTAAGTTAAAATTGCGTTTAGCTAAACAAGTGTCTGGAATACGGGCCACAATGTTTGATTATAAAGTCTCTAGTTTTCCTATAAATTTTCAATGAACTTCGGTTTCTTTGTTTCGATACACCCGCTGTATAAAATAAAATAAGTCTCATTGTTTTTTATATAATGTTATTATTGGTGTAGGATATAAACTTTCTTACCATATTAAAATGTTATTGGTTATTTGTTTGCTATCTTCCATACTTTCTATAGTTCAAGAGAGATAGAATAACACTCGGCAAAAAATTGTACCAAGCTGAAGTTTTCGATAAAGACGTTACACATTACGAACATAACATAATGAGGTTGCATAAATCGTCATGTTATCTCGTCGTATAACGTGCATTATCTCCACAAGCCGACAACTCTTCATGACCCTTATAAAAAAAAAAAAAAAAAAAATTAATTACAATTTATAATACGACGGTTTTGCCTCATTTCGATTATGGAAATGTCGTATGGAGTAACTGTGGGGAGATAAATTATGTTAAACTTCAGAAGCTCCAAAATATGGCAATGAGAATCATCTTGGATGCTCCTTTTAGGACACATATAAAGGAAATGCTCCATACCCTTAATTTCATGAATATTCGTGATCGTATAACGTATGCAACAGGGCGCATGATGTATAAGATTGTTAACAAAATTACCCCAAATTATCTCACTGATCAATTTAAATATTTAAGTAACGTTCATGCAATAAGCACTAGAAGCAGCTCTTCTGGCCATCTTTTTATTCCTCAATGTAACACCAATTATGGAAAAGGTGCCTTCCAATACAAGGGAAGTGTCACATGGAATATGATTTCACAGGATATAAGAAATTCAGATTCCCTTGGCGTTTTCAAAATGAAACTAAAAAAGGATTTAAAATTATGATGGTTCCCTTTAAAATATTGTATTTTGCGATATATACATATATTGTATTTGCTTTTATATCTGTTTTTATTCTTGTATTATATGTAATTGTTGTTATGCAGGGCCCTACTGTAAATCAACTCTGTTGTGTAGGCTACCCTGTTGAAAGATGGTTAATAAATAAATAAATAAATAAACGCGTTTTGCTTAAGCGCAATTTGAAATTACGCCGATTTTAAGTTAAAATTGCGTTTAGCTAAACAAGTGTCTGGAATACGGGCCACAATGTTTGATTATAAAGTCTCTAGTTTTCCTATAAATTTTCAATGAACTTCGGTTTCTTTGTTTCGATACACCCGCTGTATAAAATAAAATAAGTCTCATTGTTTTTTTATATAATGTTATTATTGGTGTAGGATATAAACTTTCTTACCATATTAAAATGTTATTGGTTATTTGTTTGCTATCTTCCATACTTTCTATAGTTCAAGAGAGATAGAATAACACTCTTCTATCAAAAAATTGTACCAAGCTGAAGTTTTCGATAAAGACGTTACACATTACGAAAATAACATAATGAGGTTGCATAAATCGTCATGTTATCTCGTCGTATAACGTGCATTATCTCCACAAGCCGACAACTCTTCATGACCCTTATTAAACGCATTTACTTAATTTGCCTTTCCAATTGGGTTAGGCCTACACAGCAATTTTTAATTCCTAGGATCTAAAAAGGAAAGCGTTTTCTGTAAGACGTTTAATTAATAAAAAGCACTTTATCCCTTTGGTATAATAGACGGCTGTTTAAAACAAAACTCACCTAATACATCTAATTTTAAGGTAGCGGCAATTCCTGGGGAAGGTAATGTAACTGCGTGTGATACAGTACATGTAAGTATGTCATGATGATTCGCCCATGTGATGTTCGTCACTGTCAGCTGACTGTCACTATCAAACAATAACATCATAGGACTATCTATGTCAGTAATGTCATTTTGTGCATCAGCCGTTTGACTCACTGAATCCAAATCCCAGGTGATGTCAGGCGGTGGTCTGTTTCCCTTGGTGTAGCAAGTGAACATGTAGTCCATTTCTATGATAACTTCAATTGCTTCTGCTTCTGATACATCATTGTCCATATACATGAGCGTCACGTCAGTTGGAGTAACTACGAAAGAGGTTTAAAAGGAGCAATTTAATGGAAATGTCCTGAAACGATTTTGTGAATTTTCCAACCTTTTGACAGTCTACCATTTGTTGGTTGTAGGTTAGCCTGATAGTGAAACATTTCCTCCCTCAATTACTAGCTGCTACCCTTTCTGCTATTAACTATAGTATAACAGTTCCATGTCGTAAGTAACTTGTCTAAAACGTGTTTAGATGATTTGAGAAACTGGCCATGATGGACTTTAATCAAATATTAAAAAAGAGTAGACTGAATCTACCGACTGATAATTTTGGCAATTGACTAAATGAATAGGTAACATAAAACTAATTTTGGTCATGACGCGATTCAAGTGGAAAAGAGGGCAACGGAGATTCTATGTGGTCCAAGGGACAATCCATTAGGGCGGCTTGGTTGGTTTAAACTGGTTTCTATTGTTTTAAACAACGAAGTCAGGTTTAACCACTTGTCAACCGACGGTTGAGATTTGTCAAATGGAGGATGAGCAACGGGTACATTGAGTTCATTATTTGCTGGGATGAATGTACTTAGAAAGAGATTACAAAAAGAAGATTTTTCAATTTTCAGGAAAACCACATTTAATTTTTCAAATATGCTAAAAATGCACAGCACATACACCGAAATACATCAGTTCTCTTTTGGAGTTTTATCGCCAATTTTGTAGGAAAAGTTGAGGACAAAAGTAGCTAACCTTTTACAAATTTGTTATTTTGGAATTGTAACAGCTAATTTATGTTTTTGATATCTAGGATTTCCTCTTTTACACGGAAAATAAATTGTTAAACAGTATGAGGAATATAGTAAGCAAATTGAATACACCACTATATCAAATATAACATGTGTCATAAAATGTACCTTGATCACTAAAGTTACGATACACTAGCCGAGGCACACACGAATGTATACATTTAACACATTTCCTGGACCATGCTAGGCAATTTTCTGGGCCTCTCACATCAAGGATTTTAGCGGTAAAGATGGGCCTGTGGTGATATGCAGCCTGTACACTTTTGTGGGCAGACCAGGTGATATCGGGCTTCAGTTTCAGCCTAGAGGCGATACATTATGTCTAGAAATCAAGGGCAGGGTTCGGCCAGAATTGCCTATGTCTTCATAGCTTTTATCATGGTCACTGCGCTTAAACAATGAAACCACTGAAGCGAATCTGGGCTACTTTTAGGCAAGGTTCTCAGGAAATGTGTTCTAACACAGAGTGAAAAGGAAGTTTCATATCCCTCTGATATAGTATAATAGTCCAAGATATTTGGAAGTACTGTTCATGCAAAATCAAAGTTAAAATTATAATCATTCCATCAATTCCACCCTAATTATGAAGTTTATTCCACATTTTATCATCAAAATTAAATATTAGAGATGTACGTCTTCACTGCCATCTGTCTGGATGTATTTGGTTTTTAATGAAACCATTCCATCAATAAATTTTGTTTTAAAACCAGTCGTTGGTCTCAGAACAAGGTTACTAGAAATTAATTTGTTCTATTCCAAACATCGATTTACCATTCTATCTGTTGCATATTTTATTAACGGCAGCTCTGAACAACATACATTAGGCTAGATTTGATTCAAGCCCACTACTTGTATCCTTCCCCACAGCTGTTCGAAAAACAATTTATTGGTAAAACATCCAAATAAAACAGATAGTATAAATGGAAGAACATCCTTTGGCACTTGATTTGGATTTTAAGGCCCGTATTCTCAAAAGATTTTTAACGCTAATCACTGGTTAAATCGC
>JAMKCH010007116.1:0-52045 GCA_023653785.1 Ophioderma brevispina
CGATCGACTACATCGCCCCCCCACCCTTTACTCCATCAAACCGAATTTTGGTATTAGACGAAGTTTTATTTTTCTCATTACAGCCCAGACTGACTAATAATGGAAGCTGAGCAAACGTTACCCGACGTTTTTATGGTAATATGTGACGGAAAATCAGAAGTGTTTTCTGTGGCCTTAATTTAGAGATTAATTAAAGAGTTCATACCCACATTACTGGGCTGCCAGTGTTCTTGAAAAATGGTTTTCGGTTGGAATGTCATGCTGTATCGTTGGATATAGAGGATGAATCGTGACGGCAAAGAATGAGTCCTAGAATCACAAAAAACAGAAAGATATCGGCCAACCATTTGGCAATCTTCGTGCTTGCCAGTAAGAATGTCGATCAAATTACACTTTGAGTACAATGAAAGTATAGCCTCTGGAAGTCAAAGTATAGACCTCTGGAAGGCCAAACGTTACTCTGTCAAGGTATACCTCACTTCGATCATGTGTAATGGGGATTGGTCACTTACGAACAACAAAAGTACAAAACCTCCTTTGGGTTGACGAGGAGGAAGAGAACACTTACCAGAAGTCGTTAGGTGTTCCAAAGAACATAAATGGATGAATCATGGCCCCATATAGGCGGTAAGGAACAAAAGGACGCTTCGAGACTTGGGACATAATTCCTCGAGTACAGTTACAGCGAAATCAGAGAGAGAGTCAAGGAACTGCAACCTTCTGAAAATATGAAAATATAGTGATGCCGTGCTATCCCCCTGCATTGAATAAAAAGGACAGTATTATTTATAGCAATTTTTCCAACGGGTTACGAAGAAAAGGTCTGTGCATTATCAAATTTCCGGAAAAATACGGCACTATTTTTTTTAATTAAAATACAAATAGGTGATGCGAGAGGGGTACAGTACCCAATTCTAATCATAAGTTCCGATCTGGAAACAAATATAATTTTGAGTGATACCAAACTGCGCAAGGGACATTTTAAAATCCGACTCAGATTTCCCAATGAAAGCGCCCCCAATTTTCTAAACAATCATATTTTGCGTATAAGTAATGCTTTAGAATGACATCATGAATTTTGACCTGAAAAGTGTATTTTTAGGGCTGACCACAAACGGCTGCAGCAGAGGCCCCATTTTTTGCGTAGGTGGTGACCTAATTGGAACAAGGTTGTCATATATCAATTTGTAGCTATAGGTCTCAGGAGTCAGAAAATGCATGATGAAAAATTAAAAACTTGTACAAATTAATTATTGGGGGTCACAGTTTACCCCCCCCCCTATGTTCAGTATGAACATTTTGAATAACCATGCCCCATGTTGTTTTTATCTGGACGTTGGTCCCACTAATATATTTGACCACAATTTTGACACCGAAAAACCTTCTATAAGTGATAATAGCCTTCTTGCCCCGCACCCCCCCGCAAAAATCTTACCCACCCCAATGCTGTTTTGAGATTGGGCTGTCAGAAACACAGTGGTTGCAATATGATCAGAATCATCATGCAAAGGAGCATGTGATTTGTGGTGTGTGGATGTGGTATGGGTGTTTATGGTGTGTATGGTATGGTGTGTTTTTTTTGTGTGGGGGGGGGGGGTTGTGGGAGGTAAATAGCATGAATTTTACTATACACTTTTGGACATCGTATCAAGCAAATGACGGCACACTCAACTCATAGAATTGTCACCTCCTATTGAAACTCTAATTTTAATAATTTAGGTTAAGGGCAGTAGTTTAACCAGCGGGGGGGGGGGGGGGCTCAGAACACTTGCCCCCAACCAGCGCCCCCCCACCCCCATGAAGTGAACGTTTGTAACGTGTATTGGAGAAGGACACAAATTAACCCCCCTCACAATAGGCCTCGGCAAACATGGCTGCAACAGACCCTATCTGAAAGGGCCGGGTTTCGCCCCCTATTTTTTTTTTTTATTGCACCACAGGGTAAGGGTTAGCTAACTGGACTTTCTCCTAAAGCTAAATACAGGATGCGACCGGGGTGACTTTATGGTATGCCTGGCGCCCAAATATATAGGCCCGAAGCGCATCTTCTTAGCTGCAAAAATGGTAAAATAGGCCTGCAGCGTTACTCTTTTATAGCTGAGACATTATTAAGTTAAGTAAATTCCTACACCTACAGTGCAATTCTCTTTGGTTTCTATGGTTTATGTTTTGATTCAACTTTACCCTCGTCTTACCAAGCCTTTTACATGGTTTCTGGGCGGGGGGGGGGGGGGCGTTACAACCCCACATAAAATATCACTATGCTTTCTAACAGTAAATAGTTTGTCTTTCCTTTCATTTCTAATAAAAACAAGTACCAACCTACCTAGTATGGAGTAACAATGACGTTATAAGTCCACGAATCAGCAAAATTGGATTTTCCACAGAAAAAGGCGAAAAATCCAATTGCGCTAAAAGGTAGGAGTATCGGATTTTCATGCGGTGGCAAACTCATAAATAATGGCAATTGCAGTACTATTACAAAAACAAAGTTTCAAAGCCATATACTGTGGCAAAGAATATTTTTCAAAGTGTACCATTAAATATTCTTGATGGCAACACCCCACTTACCCTTCGACTTGGTATCATACCCTAACTCTGGATAGTACCGTCACATTTTTTCGCTTAAAGCCGGAAAGGAGGAGAAAAAGTACCCAGAAGCTTTTAACAAAAGCCTTTTGACATTTTAACGCACCGCAGGAAAGTTTCACTGGGGTTGTTAACCACCCCCTTGTAAGAGATGGTAATACAGTTTATCATCAAAAGAGGAATATAAACCATGAAATGAACATTCCGTGTTGAGTGGTACCTCTATACAAAAAATATAATTTATAGAAAATTGAATGCTGAAAATTCCGGGTGAGAATTTTCACTTTTGGTTTGTGTACAGATGGGCGGCCGGGCCGGTTGTTTGAAACCACTATCCGAAATATACAAAAAGGGAAAGAAGTTTGCTACTCTCCTTATCTCTGCTTTGGTGGAGGTTTTTGGGGCGAAGCCCCAGAAGGTGAGAGAATAGCTAACTTTTAAATGTATTTTGAGCATTCTGGAACAACTTTTTTTCACTTGTGGTTTGTAAGCATTCTTCATATCTGATGCCACTGTACCGCATACTTGAAAACAGAAATGAAACCCCTTCTTATCAGCAAATTTTCAAGAAAGGACAGATTATTAATCCAAAACGTGTCGGAAAATATCTCTCATGCCCGCTGGGGTACCGGGCTACCGTTTTCCCACTAAGCACCCCCCTTGCTGAAATGATCTACCATTATAACTTAAGCTTATTTTCTCCTCCATATGCCTTTACTACTCGTTTGTTAAAAAACCAACTAGTTTGGAGCAACACACAACGCTGACCTAATTCGTGGGGGGGGGGGGGGGTGTACATCGACCATCATTAATTGCAACTTTGGGTATCTAATGCCCAAACATGAAACTTTACACACTGGAAGTATATAAAGTTGTCAGCTCAATAACCCCAACTTTGAGCCTACTCGAACCCTACACCCCAGGTAATGGATCATTTGTTTACTTAAATTTGTGCAGATTTATGATACTGGACGAATGGAATATCTTAAAGCATGTTTTAAATTTGATAAAGCATGTTTTAGCAGAGGCTTTAGTCCCCCCCCCCCCCACGCACCATGGATAATGGTATTTATCTAGATTTTGGAAGGATTCTCCCCCCCCCCCCAATCCCGTGATCTTCATCACTTTAAATTAATTTAATATGCAACCAATAAAGGGTGCTAACTACATAATCCTGATAGGTGGCAGTGTCAAAACATAACGCAAAGCATTGGAATATGCACTATAATAGTAGATGCACCAGTTGTCAATTTCATTTATTGGTGATTTTTCATAGGGGGGGGTCCCTTTCCCCCTCATAACCAACTTTAACATCGTTTATAGTTTTTTGCATCATGCACGTTTCGATTTCCTAGATTTCACCAGCTTCATTTGATATATGATGCACTTTGTTCAAATTAGGTCACCGTTTACTACTCGCAAAAAGAGGGTTTTTCGGGCTCATGCTGCATCACTATAAACTCTACAGATAACGAAACAAATAAGATCTTGCTTTCGTACAGTCAATATAGGGAGCCCCTTAAAACGGTTTGCACTAATTAACATGAAAATGGTAATATGCTTGAAATAACTGAGAGAATACCAATCACTGGCTATATATTTGTTTACTTAATGTGACCATAAATTGATTAATGAAGATATTAGGGTTATTCATCATCATCAAAGGTCTCTCAGTAGTGTGGGCCATGAAGACATGTTTACTATATGGGATTTTTTCAAATTACATGTACTCCATACATAAAACCATAGGGGTGATGGTTCAATCCCCGGCATGTGGAGACTACGCTTTGTTGCCATCACAACACCTATTGTGTCCATATGTACAAAGTTACTTTTATACGAATCGCTTACTGGAACCTGATGCATTTAGTTCTACAATGGTCTGTTAATGATAGAAGGACTTGTCAAATCGCTTGTTATAATGCTCTAACATTTTGGGCCCCCTTTTTTGTGGCACAATACAACTTAGGTTGGTGTGTTACGTGTGCATAGATATAAGAATGCATTATTTCTCCAGTACTTAGCGATAAAGAATGATAGTTTGTAGTGTCAAAGGTAAGTTATATCAATAACAACATTTCACCTGAAATATTTGGTGTTTTCATCCTGATACTTCAAATGAAACTCCCAAGCTATCTAGTCTGTTAAACATGTATTTTATATCACATGTATTTACTGTTGTAACAACTATGGCGTCAGTCAACCAGGGAGGGCTGGTTTCAGCTTTATCTCCTACTCCCTACGGTCTTTAATTACCTACACTTCACCCTATTAGCATGTAACATAAGCCTTATAGTTTGTCCATTTGGATTAATTCCGTGACCGTGGAGAGGCAGAGCATCATTTCTCATGGGATTCGGAGTCCATGGCCATTTGACCTCGTTTGTCATTTTATCTCGATAACCAAATACACCATAGTGCCAACTACTTTTTCTGCAATCGCTGTGAATGGTTAAACAATTTGAGACCATTTTTAAAGAAATCAGAGCAATAATTAAAAGATTTAAAACCTTTGATGAGGACCTTTACATTTGACGCATTGTTGTTTTATATCGCCCCTAACATACGTGTAATATACAACCTATACCTTTTTTAATCTTGTAACAGATCAACACTTTGGTTACTTTTCACAGCAATCCAAAGCTTTTACATTTTTGACCCCTGTTACTGAATTCCGTTCGCCACCTTTTAACGAGGGGCACCCCCCGCTAAATTTTGTTTATTAACCTTCTCATAAGACAACTCAACACTGAAAAAATGAATGTCTGCGCTACACGGGTCACAGAATGGAACGCGGCATTTGAAGCAAACATCAACAAAACTTTCAACATTTTCTTCCTACTTCATATTCAAAAAGGAAACGTGATCAAGCAAAAAGATAGGCTTTATACATAAATTCCTTCCAATTTACCCCCAGGCCCTTCGTCACTTACTCTTGCCCCATGTCCGAGTGCTTCATTGGCAATAACGGCGTAGTGGAAACCGGGTGGAGTTTCCCTGTAGCCGGATGTGTTCTTTTGTTATCACACACCACATCGAGCCAAGAGAACACCGCAATATGACTCTGGGAATAGCCCTATGGTGCAAAGAAAAAAGCAGCATATCCTAGAGATATAAAAGACGACAACTTCATTACTCATTGTTACAATTTCAATTTAGAAAAATGCTATTTTTGTCGATATCTTTCAATTCAAGATTCAGATTTCAAGATTCAAGATTCCTTTTTCAGCATAACATATCGCTGAACAAAATGTATAATACAGTAAATATTATAAATAGACATATAAATAAAGTATCAATTATTATAAACTGTACTAAGAGAATAATGACACTTTCTTGCAATTGTTTCTTGCACTTATTAATTTCAAATTGGCAGAGGCAGTAGATCTCCACCGTAATATTATTATTTTTATTTTTATTTATTATTTTTTTTTTTTGAAGATTTAGACATACGGCCAAAAATAGGTATTTTTATATGCAACTGTTTGTGATTATTCACCACACACAACTCTTTCCTTAGGAGGAAAAGGCGGGAAACAGATATAGTTTACAGACAGACACACTGCCTAGTGAAAATTGGCAAAAGTGTATTTAGGACCCCTACAATGGTTTACTGGTTAACTCTAGTTAAATCACCCAAACTCGATCCCTCACTTCCGAAAACCCTCTTCTATCCCATGCGCTTTAAACACATTTTTTTGTTTTAAAATAGTCCTTAAATGAAGGAAAATTGTTTTTAAAAAATCCATTTTCGAGCTACCGATCCAGCCGATAACACGCCCGGTGAAGCTTGCACTGCGCAGTCTTGCGTGTGCGTATATGCCAAAACACGGCTGTTATTCCAATCGGAATGCCCTTTGTGTTAGTTCCTCTAAACTTTGGATCAATCTTGACGGTTATTTAACAGAGTTGTTTGGCCCATTATAAAATTGCGTTCCCTTCACTGGCGAACGGTTGTGTTTTACTCGCAAATTCTTCTTTTTTATACAAAACCCACTTCTTTTTTTATATTAACCCTGTGTTTCCCAGTAACGGAATATTAGTTTTCTCGATTGTATAATTTTCACATGATTTGTTACATGTTTGGTGGCCTTTTCAGGGCAGAACTGTTGCCGATTGTCGGGCGATTTTCAAAAGCTGTTTTACCGTTCTGTTTTTACTCCATAATTTCCCTCATTTTTTCAAGCCTGCCCCTCCCCAAAAAAAGTAACCTTGTTCGAAGTGTTCAAGGGAGCTATCTAATCTAGTCTGTTTGCTTTAGAATATGTATTATAAGATTTCATCCCTATATAGGAGTTAGGGGTCCGTAAACTACAACACTATTACCGAAAATTTAAATAAAATACTTAGTAAAGACAGACATATACAGGTTACATAAGTCCTGTTAGCGGTTTCCTTCTTGTAAATGTATAGGCCTAATAGTTATTCATGTTTCACCTTTATATTGATGTACATAACGGCTATTAAAAATTTGTATTTTGAATTATATTTTTGACAACACTTTCCACAAACATTGTCTGAAATTCATAATTTGATAAAATTATCTTTGATTCCGATAAATTCCACAAATTTTCAATCTATGGTAGGCACAATAATAAGAAATGCATTTATATGGCGCTCTACTATACATAGAACACAGCGCCTTCAACAAATAAACATTTCAAAAAAAATAAGTCCCCCCCCCCCCCGACACCTGCCATTTTTTCTAGACAAGTTAGGGCTCCTTAACCTGTTAAACAAAAAATCACACAAAATTTACACGGAAATGATACTCATTAATGGGCAAAAAGTTTCACACAGCATTAACCTTCTCCCGAAAATAATACGTCATTATTAATAAAACGAATACAAAAATGACACTCGAAGAAAAACAAGTTTTAATTAAGGTTTTTAAGATTCTTTTCTCACTTCAATTAATGTCCCAAAAATGTAAACATGCATTATGTTTTTTGTGTTTACTTCCTTGTTTGATTTTTTTGTTTAATTTTCTTCTAGGAAGTACAGTAATAGAGTCACTCAGGCAAAACAATGTGGCTAACCATCGTCCTACCGACCATTTTTGTTAAAAGCCCCGAAGGAGTGCTGCAAACCCTTCATAATTTTCGTTACTGAACATCAGATTCCCATAAATTGTATACCACAAGATCTTAGAGTTTCTTTCTTTTCAATTGGTATCAAATTTAAGTACCACTTCCCAGTTGACTCACGCATGACGTCAGAAGTTGAGAAGTAATAATATAAATGCTGGATATAGGGTGGAACTTGATATTACGCATATTGCCGCCGGAGCTCAAAACTTGTAGCACTAAACGCTCTGAGTATATAAACTCTCATTTCACATTAGAGAACAAAAACCTCGTAGAAACGATATTCCAAACTTTTTGGTGAAAAACGAATTTTCCCTACAGCCTCACTATGGAATTGACAGTTTGCTGACTGTGACTTTATAACGTTATTCTGACGTAATTCTTGCATGTTGGTACTCAGTTTTTGGGTAGCAATGGAAAGAAGATGACCATAGCCATCCTCGGTACCAAAATCAAGTCTCCTGTGGTATTCCGGTTTGTACTAGGCCATGTTGGTAACGGCCCGCAATCTCTCCGTCCGGATTTTCTCGATTGTTAAATCCCTATGTCCGAAAGTGTCATTTTTAATTCGTCATCAAATTATAAATGACGTCATTTCAGGGAGAAGCTCATGTTGGTGATTTTGGTTGCACGTTAAATGTGATAACATTGCAGGGACAATTTTTACATTTTGTGTAACAGGTTAAGGAGCCTAACTTTTCCAGAAAAAATGTACCTTTTAGGGGAGGGGGGACTTATTTATTTTGAACTGTTGACTTAAAATACAAATCCAAATTAAAACACAACATAAGGAAAAACTAATAACTCCAAAGTTAACAAACAATTTAAACAGAGGGAAATAAATAGGTTTTCAGGAGCCGTTAAAAAAACGACTTCTTCAAAAGAACAAAAACGCCAACCGGGGATGAATGTAGTATTCTGCCACACTTAAAATTCGGCACCTTTAACATGCGGTTTATTCAGTTAACGTTGCCGAATTCGTAGCTGTGGCAGGATACTAAATTCTGTTCCGCCGTGAGGATAAAAATTGGAACTGAATAAAGTAACTTCAAAACTTGTGTTACAAAGAACGTTACTTGAGTCGTTCGTTACTAATGATGCGATACTCAATACGCGGATTATAATATCCTACTTGTTGCATAGAGATTACCAAATTAGCGAAAATGTAGGAATAACGAATAGTCCGGACCCAGAGTAGCTCCAAATAAGAGAATCCAGCTTGCCAATTACTCAAACCCTAAAAAAAAAACAATAGCAAAAAACTTGTTTTGAACTTGAAGAGTACATATTTAATTTTTATTTTGGGATAAATTAATAAAAAACAGGACATCTAAATTAATTCAACAGACAGTAGTATCAATAGCGCCAAGGATTTAACCTCACATCACTATCCACCCATGCGCGGCGACACACACCTACACACACAAGCTCAACACACACACACAACGCCCAAACACACACATAACACAAAACACACACACATACAACAAATTAAAGCAACGAAATCGCCACGTTTAGATACACTGGATGAACTTACGTTTTCAGTGTTGAACACAGCAATCTTTTCTCCCGCAGCCACAAGCGGGGTCGTTGGAGAAATGACCTCATCTTCATCTTGGAAAAGGCTCTTATGTTTAGGAAAGTAATGTGGATCCCGACCTGGTAGTTCCCTATTAAGTATAGGGCCTAACTGTGCCAAAAACTTGTATGTCAATAATTAGATAGAGAGATGTAATAACATCCCTCTGAATTAATCATAGGACCTTACAACGACTTGGACAGGAACGAATGCCTCGTTATAGAATAGATGATGTCCCAAAACACCGACACCTCTGTCTTAATCCAAAACGCGAACCTACTTAGTATTGGATTCACACATGGACGCACCACATGCTACCAAACTTCACATACTTTAGTTTTTAAATAATGCCCACTGCTATGTTGTAAGCGACTTTTTGTCTATTGAGTCTGCAACTTACATGAATTTCAAAGGCGGACGAGATTTATTCAAACCTGTGTATGTGTCTTCTGGGGTAGAGTTTCATATAGAAGTCCCATGGATGCAAATGATGCATTACAATTGATACCGTCATGCGCTGTATGATGTTGTGCAGTAGCGCGGTACGGAATGAATGGCAATTACCGTATTTGCATCCCATGGGACTTCTATATGGAACATCTACCTGTTTCGGTGCGTAAATTTGGGAACGAGTTTCCAAGAAAATCGGTTTTCAGTCGTTTCATAATCCTAAATGACCTAAATAATCGGATACAGTTTGAACGTAAACGGCCGTTTATATGATTTAAACGTGGTTGTAAACTGTGGTTCTGTGTTAAGCGCGGACTAAAAAAAACATTAAAACTTTAATTAAAAATGGACTTTTGCTTGTATACAACGATACGAATAAGATGGGATATCACCTGTTAATATAAAATTTATTTCAAGGCAGTGTCGATCATTAAACCTAAATCACTTTGAAAGAAGTCTAGTTTAATATAAAAAACAAAATGACAGCCCTACCAAAATCACCTTGAGAAAAAAAGGCATGTGTGAACAAGAGAGCCGGGTAGAGAGTCAGGAAATATGTCACCATCAAAAAAACTTTGAGTTGTGGTCAATTTAACGATTTCGGGCAACATTGGATTTCTGGGCGGCCATGTTGGATTTGATGTAATTGCTATGATCAAATAACAACAAGTAGATCATCGGCTTGAAAACATGGATTAAAGCACAAAAGTATAACCATTTTAATGAATTGGGAGTGGTGTTAGGCCATATGGATTTCTAGAAAATGCCACGGAACGAAATTTTGAATACCCTCCAAAAATATTGGCTAAGGTCCTAATAAACTAAAAATCTACCAATCGAACAAGTCTGTATCCATTTCAAACCTGTGGCCCATAATTCCTTGAATAAACCGGGACTTTGAAACCCAACAAACAGGACGCATTTCTGACATAGACTTCTTAGAAGGACGTTTTCAGCAGTCGTGAAGCATTCATCGAGATACGATAGTATTATTTAATTACAAAAATTCTTTTATGCGACAGAATAGAAAAGTTCCTGCGTTACCATTCATAGGTTAGTCTAGTCAATTACCAAGTAACTGCAAGAATAGCACTTTTTTGGGGTGCATTCTAAAAAAAGTGCTGCTATAGGGCGATTGCACGGCAGGTCAGTAGGTTAATATGGCCAGACCTGCCTCCATATCAGAACAACCCAAGCATGCAAGAGAATACAAAGGCATCACTGTCGAAATAACTATGACAATGGTTCAGGTGAACCAGGGCATGTGTATGTATTCTTCTCATGCGTGGTTGTCTGGAGGGCAAACAAAAAGCCAATTCAACATCATTTAGCTCTGTGCAAGGCAATATTGCTTTAACAGTTTTAAGTGAACAAACTTTTATGTACCCTCAAGGTTATACACACGAACTAATTATACATTGTAGGTCTATGGCCAAAAGCAACTTTGAGCATGGTTTTACACATTTAAAAATCTCAAATTTACTATCCAAATGACTACTACTTGCCAGAGAAAAACATATAGTGTATACCATGCACGTCAATCATTGAAATTCCATCACTTTCTTAATCTTTGACAAGGGCAAGCGACTCAGTCGCTCAACGATCAAATTTGTCATTATGGTTTCAAAAGGTCAAAAATATTAATTGTCCAGTGCATATCCGAATCAGCATGAAAAAATGCATCTAAATTAGTTGCCAAACAAGCCTAGTATTGATGATATCTTTTAGATGGCTTCCAAATGAACTGCAAGCATTTGTGACGCCACCTAAAGTCAATGACATATGTGCTATATTACGTATACAGAATTGACCCGTGTCGACAGGTAATATAACGATGCATTTTTTCAGAAGTTTTTTTGTTCATATGACATTTTTAGCCTTAAGGCAGCCAGGTTAGTGGGTATAACCCTCAAAATGACTATGTATTGTGCAATTAAAATTGATTTAAAATATATAATTAACTTCCTGATTATCATTTTGTTAAATTTGAACACTATTCAAAAATTTGGTTGCTATCATATTGTTGTAAATAGCAGAATTATGAAAACAAATAACTTTAAAAATAAAAATTGTTTTCAATAAAAACAAGAATAGTCTTGTAAAAAAAATCCATCGCTAGCGAGGATGTTAGTACTTCATATGGTAGGATTTAAATACTTGAGATAAAAGGAAACCCCTCTCGTATAGATTTAAACACATGTTAGGCATCAACCATACTCATGCTTCAACCTTTAATTTTGAATAACCAAAAGGAACCATATTTTTTGCATTAACAGTCCTGCACCGAATTTGCGCTGGGTTTGAAACGCCAGCCTACACCCCATATCCATTTCATAGGTGGTGTCCCCGGGCACTTTCACACTGTTACTATGGCAAATTTGCCCCAAGTTCAAGAAATAAGCCCGTTCCTGTTATCATCATCTACAAATAAATCTTGTGAAAGTGGTAGTATTCAGTCAGTTGTTTAATTTATAGTATGATCTGGGTACTTCTTGGTAAAGAGTTAAGTCAGGGATCCTAAAAAATACGGATAGGACACTCGATCAACGAAGTTGAGGCATACGGCACACTGCTCTGCATGAAATCTGGTACTTATGGATCACCGGTCGTACGTGGAGCTGTTCCGCTACGCATTCCCGATTACGTCATACTGCATAAATAATCAGGTTACTTATCGTACATGGTGGCGCTATTACTATGGCAATAATATTAATCCTGAAAAGAAAAGCTAAAATTTTTATTTTTTAACATGTTGAAAGTAGTTTTTTTCTAAATGTATTAAAGAAGGCCATCAACATTTGGGGTTGGGATTTATTCCGTTTTATGTAAAATTACGGTAAGGCCCTACATAATGTCATGTACAACTCTCTGTTAAGGTGGTATTAGATAATTTTTCAACCGGCGATGATTAAACATTTTTGGCTTTTCTTTTCAAGATTCATCTCACTGCATTACTATGCCTGCGAATCGTCTATGGGCATTTGTACACAGTGTCACCCGCCTGGTTAAGTAGCCTACAACTTCCTTTGTTATGACTGTTCAGCAATGTGGAACATTGTGAGTAGTTTATCAATCAAAATACCCATTACACCGAGATTGCAAACTTAAAACTTACAGGAAACCGGTTTTAAATCAACGCTTGTGCTATCTGGCCATTTTTGTACACATATTGGTACTCTCCAAGACCATGGGTCAGATCATCCATTAAATGTCAATGAACTGAGAAGTTATCCACTGTGATGGGTGGGCTGTCATCCAATCAAATTTCCTAGTAGGCATATACATGTCCTTAATTCTTAAAATAATGGGAACCAAAGGACTTTGCACTGTTACATGAGACAACCACCCAACTCTGTGCATGACTGATATTCTGCCAATCATTTCCTTGCTGCACATATGCTAGGCCAACTTGCAATGTTGTGGCTTTTATCTACACCGATTTTATACCATCTTCGATGGAAAAACATCCAAAGTTTTGGCGCATTCATTTAACATCTAATACGATGGGCATTAAAATTGGTAGAAGTAAAGTTCTACGCAAACCATCATTGATCGGTTTATTTTGAAAAAGTAAGGAAGTGCGAACAGTCTAATGTTTCGATTTAATTTACGCATTTCATCACTAACGGGCTTGTTTTGAAAATACCAGAAAGATCAAACACTCTAGTAAGAGCCTTAGAGAAGCTAATCTTACTCGTACTTCCAGATCATTTAAAAAAGAAGCCAATCAACACTAAATTACCATGACGCACGCTCTAATAATCTTCTCAGGATCAAACTTCATCGCAACTGCATGGTTCCGATTATGGATGAAGAGCGTCGCTCATTAACGGCATGGTGCCGTAATTTTTGTGATACAGCTTGGAAAGATTTCGGGAATTCGGCAATGTGTTCATGACGTTCGAGAGACTATTCAGACCTCAGGTGTCATTATTCGCAATGATAATGGACAAATCCAGGATGGTCTCAGCTATCGGAAGCTGAAAACGGAATTCAATCAGACTTTCCGTTTGTGAGTGGTGGTGTTGTTTTGTGTTAGTAACGTTGCGCTATGAGTCAATCCTAGAAATAGAGGATTCAAAAAGTACTCTTAATAATCGTAGATTATGCGCGATATAATTTGCCTAGCGAGATGTACTATCTGTGTCTGTGTCACTTTGCACAAACAAACCACAAACAAACCTACTCTATTGAAGCCTGTATAAATTTTTAATGTATACGTAAATCGATTCTACAATCCTGGAATTAATTGTTGACACACTTTAAATCTCAATTTTGAATTCATTCCCCCCCCCCCTTTCCCCCAATGCAGTGTTGATCAGTTCCTTATCAGCAGCCTGGAAGGGTCCCTCAACATTGTCTGATTTTTTTTTTTTTTTTTTTTTGGGAAGGCAGGGGTGAAGTGGAAGGTTGATACATGCTATTGATCACATAGTTTGGAAAATCACATTTCTATTGTAAATACACCGGAAAATCAAATAGTACTGCAGTAGTGTGACAACTATTTATTTCCAGGATTGTAGTCACCGACACTAGTCACCAACGGCACTTCACGCATGTGTAGTACACTCTTACTTATGCATATAACCATAAGACTCGGCTATCGAAAGCGCTCGATCAAGCCACGGCTGACTGACCTAAGTTAAATGAACCGCGTTGCAGTATACACACACCGAATGCAGTAAATCTTTGTGTGTACATTGTACGTGTCATGCAAACCATGCTTGACCGCGCCGCAACTGACCCTTCTGAGTGAAAACACAGTTCGCGAATATAATTATGACAGCAATCAATACTCCCATTGCATTTCCCAATTCAAACTTGGTTCCACTGCTGAAAAATAGCCATGCATATTTGCAATGTCAGCGTAGTAAACGTTAATGTCACCCTGCATAGATGAGAGAGTGAGTTCAGAATTGACCAAGTGACACCGACACAAATAGTACATCTCACTAGTCACATTATATCGCGCATAATATACGATTATTTAGGAGTACTTTTTCAACCCCCAATTTCTGGGATTGACTCATGGCGCAACTTTACTAACACAAAAACAACACCAACATTCACCAACGGAAAGTCTGATTTGAATTCTGTTTTCAACTTCCAAAAGCCGAGACCATCCCGGATTTTCCCATTATCATTGCGCACAAATTTTGACCACCTGAGGTCTAAGAAGTCTTTCGAACGTCATGAACACACATTGCAGAATTTCCGAAATCTCCCCAAGCTGCATCACAAATATGACGTCACCATTCAGTAATGAGAGTAATGAGCGGCGCTCTTCATTTGTAATTGTTACGAAGAAGTTTGTTCGTGCTTTGGTCAATTCTGAACACCCTGTTTCATCTATGCAGGGTGACATGGCTATTTTTCGGCAGTAGAACCAAGTTTGAGTTGGGAAATGCAATAGGAGTATTGACTGCTGTCATAAATATATGCGCAGAACTGTGTTTTGACTCAGCAGGGTCAGTTGTGGTGCGGTCGAGTATTGTATGCATGACATGTACTATGTACACACATTAAAGATTTACTGCATTCGATTGTGTGTATTAAACTTAGGTCAGCACATATGAAAACTTCGCTGTTGAAGCCGTGTGAAATTTCGTTCACTGCTCCGCTAAATCATACAGTCCCTTGAAACGTATGCCACTTATCCGCAATGTTCGTAGTTTTAAGTGAGGGCCGCGGACTAAGGCTAGGACGAATATCAAGAATTAATTTATGAGCATTTATATAGCGTGCCGTGTGCAAGACATCTCCCGATCGGGGCTTCTTCAACCAGGAGCGACAGCATGATACAACATTCAAAATTCGAAGGGTTGAATCTATGCATAGGAAAACGCCAACACGTTTTATTATCAAAACGAGGCAAGTCAAATATGCGTACGAGTCTATAGGATTAAAACCTTCATGAGTTGCCATAAAAAGGTCGCTTATGATAAAATGTCTGAGAGATAATTAAAAGGAAATAAGTCGAATTAGTACTCGACAAACTGGTACGATCAAAGGCCAAGAGAGAAAAACCGGATACGGAACGATGACAGTAATCCTCGGAAGTCTTCACGCATAGTCCGATTTTGAGGGAACAAGTAGCCATCAATTGATAGAATGGTTTATCTGCTAACCTATCCTTACGATTTGCACATGTGGGGAAATGTTTGCACCTCCTACACATGTAAATCAAAATTCAAATGATTCAACAACCTGGCTGTTTCTCAATATTCGGATATCACGCACGTCATTAATGAGCAACCTCATCGATGGGCGCGAAGTGCCGTCGGGGACTAGCGTCGGTGACTAGAGTCGATTTACACATGCGTGAAAACTTTTGTATCAGCTTCTCATTGAAAGCAGGTTTCTTTGTTAAGCTTCTCGAACCGCGATGTGGTAGTACACTAGCGAAAACGGTGTTTAAAAGTTGACAACAACGTTTTCTATGTGTATCTACCACGAATCGCGGTTAGAGAGAAAAAACGCTGTTGTAAAAAGTTTAAAAACAGTTGTTTAAAGTGGAAACAAGTTGTTTAACGGGCGACCTGAACAGTTGTTCGTTCACCAGTTAAAACAACTTGTTTAAAATTTTTACCCAACTGTTAAACAGCGTTTTCTCTGTGAACGCACTAGAAAACAATGGATATCAAAAACACGCTTGTAAAGAAGTGATTTGAAACACTGTTCAAGCAAATCTTTCTAAGTAAATATATTTTAGTAATTAATGATATTTTCCTATCTCTCTCTCTCTCTCTTCAGGTTTGATTAATACTTCTGACAATCATAAAATATGCAAAAACCTGTTTACAAAAAATAATGGGTCATATCAGATAGGGTAGAAGGACATGTTTCATATTGTTATGTTTTCAAAAATAATGGCTTCCAAACCACTTGTCAAGTTTGTTGTAGTTAAATATGCCAGAACCACGAAGTATAAAATGTTGTAAAGATCTGAAAAAAATATAATAGAAGAAGCACAATACGGTGTATTGAATAGTTACTTATTATGTATTTGGATGGTTACAAGCTTCACAATGGGGAAAATTTTGATTCATCAGTTTGTTATAAAATTGTGACAAATTGAACCCCTAATTGTACAGGAAGGAGCCAAAAAACCTACAGGCTTCTCCTTACGATAGAGAACACCGCCCAAGACTACATAATACACATATTGGGAACTTTGTCATGCAACTCATAAAGTAAATACTGCCATATATTAGTTTGAAGCATTTTAAACTTGTTTGTCAAATCGGTTTTTTTACTTCCATTCGATTGGTAACACAAAAATATTTGCCCTTGCCGCGAGAAGTATTCATATTTGAGCTACAATCTGATAAGAGTGTTGGAACACTCTGCAGGATTTGGTTCCCTCAATAATGTGCATGAGCCACGACACCATTGGTCAATCTCGATGCATATTATTTTCAAACTGTACCTTGGGAGGGGAAAGGGCAGGGGAAAGAAAGTTATAGTGCAATCGTTTTCAAGCCATCTCTTGCATAGATGCCGATTATTAACAAGTGTTCCAAGGACTTATGAACAAGTGTAGGAGTGGGTGATTTATTGGGTACATAACTCAAAGCCATCCAATATTATAAAATATTTAATAAACATTTAGGTAAAGAGTTCGAAAAAAAAAAATTATTTACAATTATGTGTAAAATAATACATGTATCACTTTTATTGTCTAAATATCGTAGCTTATAAATAATCCCCATCAAGGACAGACAAACGCGATTTCCCATTTGGTTAAATTGGTATAAAGGGATAAAGTAGCGATATGCTATAGTAGCTTTCAAAATATGTGAGACCTTCATTTTTAAAAGTGTTAGGTCTGTCCATCACCGTGAGAGGTAAGAGGAATTTAATGGCCACAGTAAAAAAGGTTATGGCAGAGATGTAACAGAGGAGTTGTCCCATTTCCTGAAATCCAAACTTTGAACCCGAGGCAAGGTCAAATTGTAGCGTATCATCCGGTGGAGCTCCGCGGAAACGTATTTTTACGCGATTTGAAGGTACCAGGGGCCCCCATTCTCAAAATAATTGTACTTAAAACGTGGTTTTTGATGCAGTTCTCTTTACATAACAATGATCTAGAAATTGTAAAAAAAAATGTAAAAAAAAAAAATCTTTATTGCCAATAAATTCCGGAAAATTTCGGGGAAACGTAAATCTCTGGTCATGGTACTAATACAATGGTGTAGTAATGTAGCTAGTAAATAAATGTGACCAAAAAATATTATTTCACATCTTAAGATAGCTTGGATGTGAAATAAGATGAAAAAAACCAGCAATGATTTCATTAAACGTTATTATTTGACATATAGTGTGGGTTGGTGTGTATTACCGTAGGATTTTCATGGCTAAAATTGATTTTGTGTGTTTTTGGGTTTCAATAGGAACATAAAAACTGTCGAAAATGTGGGGTGCAACTTTCTACTGATGCCCCCTTCTCAAGGGGGAAAACTATTAGTACAGGGAAAATTACAATCGATCAAATTTGTGTGTTAAGTACACTAACGCGTTCGTCTCGTCATAAAGGATTATGAAAAAGTCTATAGTTGTCTAGGTTCCCACCTTTTTAAAGCGGTATAGCCCCATAATGGTTCAAGCAAGGTACACCGTGGGGGTCAATGCTCCGATGTTGTAGAAAGTGGTGTTCAAATGATTCCTTGTGTCCATATGAAACAGAAAATGCATTTTATGATCTTTGGGATATCACCAGTTGGGACCATCTAGGGAAGTTCTGGTGACCCCCATAGGACCATGTAGACCCTTGGCGAACATTTTGCTATGTAACTAGCCATCCAAATGTCACACACTGTAAAATAATAACATTTTTGGATCATGTGAGACAAATACAAACAACTAATCACCAGTTTCAACAAAATCAGAGCATGTGGCAAATTAACCCAGCATGCGAAACCATTATGGGGCTATAGCGCTTTAATAAAGCGTCGGAACCTCGGCAAATATATACCTTTTTCTAATTCCTGATAAGGAGACGAACAGGTTAATGTACATTATTTAAAACACCAATTGACTCATTTTAAAATTTTTCCCTGTAGTAACATTCCCCCTTGAGGACGGGGCGGCAGCAGTCCGAAAATTTGCACCCCATCATTTTTCTGACTGTCCTGGTCCCTATTGAATGAAAAACAGAAGAAAATCAAACTTTGAGCACCCAAAATCCTAAGGCGAACTGTTCTATTGACATACCGACCCACACTAATTAACTTACCTTTGACACTGCCCAAATGTCATTCCTTATTGGAAAAATAAATTCATTGTTATATCAACGCACACATAAGTTTTATTTGGTCTTCTAAATTGGGCACGACCTTGTATATAAGAGATTAGCGCAAAGCGGGGATTTAACATCTTGTCAACCATGGCATAAGTAATTCTATCATTAACAGAGGGACATGGCACATTTGAAAAAAAGTGCGCCCAAAAGATTTTTCAGAAATCGTATTTTGCCATGGTTGTAAAGCTTTTATATACAAAAGCCCTCACCCAAAATGATTAAGAACAAATTAGTGCCCTTATGAATAAACGGAACGATTTTATAAATTCGCGTCGCCGGCGACGCAATTCAGCAGACGACGAAAATGGCGTGTTTAACACAAGAACCACGCAGCCTATGCATGTTTCAACGGCATGCACACCTGTTTGACCGGTCTATAACCTTTGTGGTTTAATATTAGTGAGTAAGAGTCAAAAATTCATGTAATTACACAATTTGTTGATTAAAGTTAAGGAAAACTTAAAAGTTAGCCTACAAATTACATGGCTGTCTTTATCCTCATATCAAGTGTCCCTCTATGTTTTGGGGGATGTATTTTTAAAGTTGTAAAATATAATCTCTGTTCTTCAATGGCCTAGACTAGCATTGAGAGCAAATGGAAGAAAGAAAATTTCATATTTTGTGAAAATATGCCCAGTGCGGCTTTAACACGGACATTGCAGAAATGAAGCATCAGATTCCAGTAAGCCAATTCTGTACAGTAATTTTGTATCATGGACACAATATGTTTTTGTAATGGCCACAAAGGCCTAGGTCCGCCTGGCCGGGGATTGAACCCCATACCATTACCATCCCTATCCGAATATGGATGGAAAAAAAAAGTCTAACTTATTGAAATTTAATATCTCCAAAAACATCGAAAAAATCAATCTATTTATTGGTATTTTCGTTACTAGGTGGATGCTAACATAAGTACTTGGATTGGACTGCGTGTATAAGACCAAAAAATAGTAAAAATTAAACGATTGTAATGGCAAAACCACCAAGATATATCATACAGGCACAAGTATTAAATTTAGGCAAATTTCTGGCCCCTTCTACAATTAGCAGGACAACCATGATGATTATCAAACATAGCATTATCGGTTTAATTCAAAAGTGGGGCCATGAAATTTAATTATTTTAAATCAAGTATATCAATGTATTGAGATGGCCACATTTACGCTTAATAGTGTATCTACTCGACTATATCTTCGGCTTTTTAAATTTCGGTTCAAACATCCCCTCCAAGTGAACTATATCCTCGACAAATATGCATAGAATGATCGAATAAAAATCAGACTATAGTTGTAAAGAAAATAGCGTAGTGTACATTTTGGAGCTGGCCATCACTGCATGTCAGTTTGATTGAGACAGTATGACAAAGTCTCCATTAGTTCATTTTAAAACTATTTTGTTTTTTTTCTCCACTGGTCCAGAAGAAAGTCTACATTTTTAAATCTTCTCACATTATCGATGCTTATCCATCTCCCATAGCAATGCCAATATAGGTATATTAAAACAAACTGAATACAACAAACCAAGCATTAGCAAGAATTACGCAGTGCACCATAATGTAGACGTTTTCATATAGATTCCAAGGTGCGAATGGAGATATTGGGCATTGAGTCCGTCAAAGCGCTACTGCACAAACATCATAAAGCGCATGACGGAATCAATTGTAATACCTCATTTGGGACTTCTATGAAAGTCTACCTTATTTATACACCCTCACAAACTAGATAGAATGAATAAATTCATGGTTAGTGATAAGAGAACAAAGAATGATGAAGAACATATTATGGCGATGGAATGATCCATTAAATGTTGATGTAGTATAGATCAACTAGTACTCAATGACTCCCAGTTGATTAATTTTGTGTGGGAGAGCGTGGCCCCTAGCGGGTATAGGGTGCTTGCCTGTGCGTGGCGCAAATTTACCAAAAATTTCCGGGTTCGAATCTCGGTGGGACACTTGCTGGAATTTATATTCGGGTGCTTAAGTCTGGATTTGATCTGGATACGAGATTTTGATTAAAACAGAATACCACTCTCCTCCATGGTTCACGTATATCGCAAGCAATAAGGCCATAACGTATTTGCCGCAACCGCGTCGCAACATTTCGGCAACGCGTTGCGAGAAAGTAGGCAACGCGTTGCGGCGTCGGCCAATTGAATAACGAATTGTGGTGACGTACAACCGAGGTGCAAAGTATCTAGCAAACGCGTTGTGGAAACTAACAACGCGTTGCTAGAATTCCACAACACGTTGCGAACATTCACAACGCGTTGCGAAGTTTTCACAACAATAAGGGTCATAACGTATTTGCCGCAAGCGTTGTGAGGAAGTCGCAACGCGTTGCGACATTTTGGCAACGCGTTGCGGCGTCGGCCAATAAAATATGCTTTTGTGAGTATTCAAATAAATAGATACACATACTCGTTGCGGCAATACTTTATGAACCTTATGGCCTTCACAAACGCGTTGCAAACCTTCCAACAACACGTTGTAAAAACGCACAGCGAGTTGTGAAGGCAATAAGGGTATAAGTATTGCCGCAACGCGTTGTGAAGGTCGCAAGCGTTGTGAGTTTATATTTTTGAAATACGTCACAGAAATCATGATTTTGATTGCCGACGCCGAACGCGTTGCCGAAAAATGTCGCAACGCGTTGACGAAATGTCGCACCGCGTTGCGACTTTCTAACAACGCGTGCGGCAATACGTTATGACCCTTATGGTTGTGGACCTTAGCAACGCGTTGTGAAGCTGCAACGGGTTGTGAAGCTCGCAAACGCGTTTTGAAGGTTTGCCACGCGTTGCACGTATCTAGCAACGCGGTGTGCGGTCTATTTTTTGGAAAATATTTTCAATTTTAATCAATCGTGTTTATGATTTTTATTGGCCACGTCGCAACGCGTTGCCGAAATGTCGCAACGGTTGTACTTTCTCGCAACGCTTTGCAGCAATACGTTATTGCCCTTATTAATTGCTTGCGATACACGTACGTGCCATTACATCAGCAAATAGGAGGCCATGGCAAGAACTCCATAACATCAACATTTCTGACTTTTTGAGATAAGTTTATTTCCTGGGACTATGGGGGCGCTGCTTTCATTTCAATGCCAGATATGCTTTCTTTTGCGATATAACATCCTAACTCGGGTTTGATTTACAATTCTTAACCCTTTGCGCAAAAATGCGTATCTTTAAGTTACCTATCAATTGCTCTCAACACCTCATTATTTTATGGCCAACTATGTAGCTTGAGATACGTACTCTTCAAAACCATATAAAAGCTTTCTAGGTTTATTGTTTTGATAAAGTGATATTGTGTGTTGTTCCTATTTGGCATAACTGATATCCTAGATTTTATATGGCGAACTTCCGTAACGTTAACAACTTGTGCTGTTGTCTAAAATAGTTTAAGCCTCATTCACCCCCCTCAAAAAACAATGAGGAATATGAGAGCATTATGATAATATATAAAATATATTCAATCCACTGATATTTAATGGATAAAAAGAAAAGGCAACGGATTTTACTTTAATCGGTTCTGTCTGAATGGCCGATTTTTTGGAGAGATACATACAGGGTGAGTAAAAAACAGTGTCGGATTTTAAGAGTCACAGTGTCGACAGCTGCTGACAGGGCCCCCCCTACATTGGCCTCAGGGCCCCCTCAGACTACCCCTATTCGCACATAACTGGGATGCGCGTCTACTCACACACTCAAAGGCCCACCCTAAGCTTCTGACGAGGGCCCTTTTCCTAAATCCGCCACTGGTAACAAAAAAAACTGACCGTAAATAACATTTCTAACATCTGTGGTATCACCGGAAACCCCATTTCGTGGTCTTTAATTTTCTGCAAAGATAATTCAAAAGTATAGGCCGAGCTTTGAATCAAGTAGTCATCTTTTCCCCCCTCCACGGATTCCCATTTGAATGCAACGGCGGCCTAGTAACAACACACAAACCGCAACATCAAGCAAATACGTCCTCAAATGATAGGAATATGTCTGTTATGTCAAATAAAGTCCATTCTCTTCGGTCACGTTGTAACCTAAAAAGGGTAATGTTTATTGTGCAGCCCAAATGGCTGTTTTGCCACCGTAAACGATCTGTTGATACTTTTTGGTATAACCCTTTAATTAAAATCAACCTTACCACAAATAATGTTTCCTCTTTCGTTAGATTGGTCCCCTTTTGTCTTGAAGGGCAAATAAAAGTTCGGTCACTGTTTCTGCTGACGCAGAGAAATAGGGTGTTTGGAGGGAAACCTTCATTTGGGCATTGGGGATTATCATGTATTAATGAGATTAGAACAGAAGTATATAATTAACCATATTACTTTATATACTATGACATTAATTACATCCACGATATAGAGCACCAGAACTCACCATGAGCAATATTAGTACATGCATGATGGGGTAATTGTTGTTTGGTTTTAGTTTTTTTCATATACAATTTGAACACCAATGTTTTTTTTCCATACAGAATTCTGGAGAACTGAAAATCATTGGTGTCTTTTTTTAAAATGGTTGCTTGGGGGTTTTATAAGGGGGGAAAATTGTACAGGGGTAAACATAAAAGTGTTTTAAATTGTTTTAAAATTTATCCAGTCCTGTTCGGCTTCTCATAAAGGATTCTAACAAGGTAATAGTTTGCCATATTTACGACCTATGTTTTAGGTTACAATAGGCTCATGAAATTCAAGGTCATTATTTATGGAATGGTCCGATTTTGTTGAAACTGGTTTTAAATCGTTATTTGGGTCATACTCAATAAGAAAGTATTATTTTCTGTGTTTCACCTTTCAAAGTGAGACTTTTAGAGATATGACTATTGGTCTCCCATTATATATCCCTGGGACCATGGCCATATTCTCCCTCTATTCTTATCAAAAGTCATTGAGCAACGACCGCGACCTTTGTGATTTTTCGGCTTCTGTACAGTAAGACGAAGAATTTTGAGAACACCATTACCATTTGTTAGAACACACTCGAAGACTCTGAAATGTTACCGCCCAGTGTGACCTTGAACCCGTTTTAAACAACCTTGTAACTCTCTTGTATTAACACTCAGGTAGGGCCACTATACCTTTCTTCTGTAATCCTTAACAGTACTGAACATGATGGTATACTTTAAAACACATGTTGCCCTTTTAATATTTCCCCCCCTGTATAACCAGTGTAAACCTTACCCCCCTAGAATCCTCCATAGAAACACATTTTTAAGAAATGACACCCATGGTTTTTGGTGAAATTTTTGGAATCCTCATCCAATTTTGATTTATAAAAACCTTGGTTGCAAGCTTGTCTAGAAATTCACAAAACAGTTCCACATTACTCTTCTCCAAGAAGTGGGATTTTATATCTACTTAGTTCCAACCAATATATTGATATACAATTTCGAAAGTAGAAGCCAATGTATTTAAAAAATGAGACTGGGGCTATTTTCTGGACAATTAAATAAACATTGGTCGATGGTTTTAACTGAATAGACTCTTGAAAATGCAAACTCAGTTGTTCTGAGTTTGTGTTCAATTTTTGTTATGAATTCACCATCTATAAGGAGCAATTCACCGATGATTAAGGTGTATGTCAAATAAATATATAAAATGATAAATATTAAAAACGAATAAATAGTACTCATACAAATAAAGGAATGTTGCAATCAATTGGCATTTTAAGCACTAGGGATAGAACAGCGGTTTGTTATATGTTCACTGACACCGAAATCTCTGAACGTCGCTTAAACGTTGCTGTTCTTACAATTGAATTAAAGAACTCTTTTTTGTCTACCAACCTACCAAATGACCTCACAAACAGATAAGGAGAAAGTGGGCCAGACTCTAGTTATATTTTAATCAACAATTAATAGGTTGATGTTTTACTACTTGATCATGCACGCAAGGTGTTCTTATCATCGAAATACACTTGTATCGATAAAAAATGGAAACTGAGAAATTTCAGGGAATGCCATCTGGTAAAAGCAAAGCTTAGAGCTTGTCTTCATTTCAATGACCATCTATGACTTAAAAATGAAGAACCAGCAGATGTTGCATATCTGGCTGCCTCTTCTTATGGTGCCTGTAGAGTGATGCCTAAAATATCCATTTTGGTCCTTTCATAAGCTACAAGAAACTACAATGAAAGGTCTCTTTGTGAAGAATCAAGTACCTATTAATGGCGGTTTTTCGTTCATACCTTCGCGCACTGTCCGTGCAGTGCCGATATATCGATCACATTCTGCAGGCAAACTCAACGGAACCTGCGCGCTGCACAATAAAAGAAAAAATAACTCGGATTGCAGTACCGCATGCAGTATTATACTGGAAAGAGAACCTAATCAAGCACTGCAACTTAACCGCAACGCACGTTGCAGTGTAGTAATGAACGAACCTTTAGCGTTATGCCAGATTGTATTGTGGAGTCAAAGACTTGATTAAGCAATAAGGGTAAGATGTTCAATGTTTTATGCAGAATAGAGTGGTCCAGGCAATTAAAAAACATGAATAATGGCGAGGCGAAGGGTTAATAAATAGAAAAAAAAGGGTTCTATGTCCATGTTTATGCCGAATATTGTCTCTGAGTACAACCCATTTTGAATATTGGGGGGTCTCGGCTTCGCCCTCACCCCATTATTTATGTTTTACTTGCCTCGAACACTTATTCTTGCATAAACATGACCATCTTACCCTTTCTTTCTTGAAACATTCTTCCTCACCACAGACAACCAATGGTCTCATTCCTAATGATAACCATGGCTCAGGCAGACAAGTCACTTGACCATGACGCGCTATTTATATATCACGAACAGGGTAACTATGTGCAAATGTGGGTATGGTAAGTATGTAATGGATGTTTGGTTTTTGGGTGATTCCATTTAGATTTTCATGGCCCCATCAAACAAACATGTGAAATGAGGTCTTTCCCCAAGAACCACAATGCCACTCATACATATGTTGCAATATATATGCAAAAGCGTAATTGTATCCTTTGGGGATTCACAAAATAATAGGAAATTTCAATTACCCTCCGACGCTGTCTTGTTTAACGGTTACCCCACTAATCCACCTCCTACGTTTATATGTAATAGACAAGTCAAAATGTCATTTTCTCAACTGTTAAGCGACTGGTTACATCGACCACGTATTTCCTTTGAAGTTCGTCATCATTTCACTGAAGCAAACACAACTTTGCACGGGTTGACCAAAACATTTCGACGAAATTAAAATGGCTATACCAGCAGCTGGTGGCTGCCAAGAAATCCCAAATTTAGATGTCCATCATTGGTTTAACTTTTAAAGCAACTCCAACTATTCTTCACTTTCTGGCCACAAAACTCGACAGGGTTTGGTCTGACGTCGGCTGCTAGACTGTATGATATGCATAATTTAATGGAGTGGATCCATAAACTACAATGGATCCACAACCTATCAGTGATAATGGTTCCACTGATCGACCGAACAACCTTCATCACACATGGTAACAAAAAACGCCCCCCCCCCCCCCCACACACACAACATGGTTAAAGGAACGAAAATGCGTCCACCACCAAATGAATCATCATAAATGAGCTTCTGTGCCTTCACATAACACGGTACGTAAAAGCTGATTGCTCGGTGATAAGAGAAGATATTCCGGTATAGATTACAGTAGCGATAAATAGCGGCGAGATGCATATGAGGGAGTAACACAAGATCTTATCCTTGGTGGGTACTGATCTGATACAATAGAAACATCAAAATACTGTATTAATTAATAATCATTGTTTATTTTGGCAAAATGATTAGCATTAAATGTTCCCTCTTTAAACGCTGATTTGTAGAAACGAAGCCCAGTAAGTGAAATTTCGTTATTCTTTTCATCATAGTCCTTGATTCTGCTGATGTGATTTATGGAACAATGCTTGGCCATCACATTGTGTTGTTAATTTTTGTCTGTTTACTGACAGAAATAACAAATTTCAGAATTTGCAACTTCTTGCAAAGACGTCCTATTCCCGTAAAAACATAAAAATAATAATTGGCAATAACGAGCTGATCATTATGCAACAGAGCTCACATCCATTTTACACTTTCGCGAGAAAAAGAACTTGTAAAACAGTGTTTCAAAGGCAGGCAAGGTGGTGTTTAAATGTTTGGCCAATTGAACCCTGTGGTTTAGAATTTAAGCATAAACGGCCGTATTCTCAAACCGATGTTTAACGCTAATCACTGGTTAAAAACATCGCATTTAAACGCCCGCTAAAATAACCTGCAATTCTCACAAAGCATGATTTAACTTTAAAACGGCTGTTTAAATTTTATCCGAATATCGTTAAACATGCCTAAACCCTTTGTTAAAGTTAGACTTGGTCCGGGGATTTTTTAAGGTGTGTTTAACTTTACGTTTTCATCAACATTCCTGATAGTTTCAGCTCTATGTGATACTCTACGTGGTTAGACATTACCTCCTTTCTTTCTCTTATCTTTTCTTTTCCGATTCCTCGGTTCATTTCTTCTCGTCCATTTTTCCTTTGCTTCTATTTTCATGCTCGTGTTTATCTTTATAGTATTGAATGATTAGCAAGTGTGGCACACACGAATATAAACCGTTTTAAATAGGCCCGAGCTTTTGTCTCCGCTTCAAAACAATTCTAAAGCTCCTTTCGTAACGCGACTTCTGTAAAATTTACCCGTGGCTTCATGCGTTGCATTTACAACGACGGAAGGCATTGTCTGGCAATATAAATATTGTTCACAGCACAAACGTCATGATCTAAGCGAAGATAGTCACAGTTATCGGTGGATGATATTTTACGACGGCGTTGAAAATACAGGGGTTAGCTAAACGACTTGTTAATATTTAACCTGCGGTTTTTTTTTTTTTTTAAACAAGTGCGTTTATAGCTAACCACAGTTTAGCCAACCACCGTTTATTTTACACATCGGTTGAGATGAGCGGCCCAAATGGTTAAATTGCTAAACACCAACCCTTGAAACACCACCTGGCCTTCCTTCCTACCACTGTTTTTCATTGAAACAGATCCGTGTCCAGTAGGACCAGTGTCATAATGAGTGAATATTAAGTTTTATTTAGAAAAATGTAATTTCGTTCAAATGTCATGTGTTTTGTCTTAATCATTAATTCACCTTTAATTGCAAAAGTGGATTGTAGTCCTTTTGCAAAACACCCCTTTCTAAAAGCTATCTTTGTAATCAAATTTGATTCAATCTTTGCTCACTACATTATGCACCTTGACTAAAGTTTTGTTTTAAATCTAAGCAACAATTGATTCTAATTTTTTTTAATTGATCTTGACCGGGCTGTGGTAGAAGTAACCATTGTCGGCGTACTCATAGTCCCGGGAACACTGGTGAACAATAGTGCATCGTTCAGTTGACTCTTTACGTCAACCTTAGTTTCACGCTTTATTCCTTATCGTCTATGGAGCCCCGGACTATGGCTCCTACCGACCTATATCTGCTTTCAATCACCACACCGGGACTATCTAAACCGACTCATCTTACGTAAAAAGTTATAACACAGACAAAAAGGTGCGTATTAAAGTTTGGCGTGCGAACTATTACACTCATAATGTTACCCAAGTTATCAGTTATGACTTCTGACCTCCAATATTTTTAGCTTACATTTGCACCGATATGGTTGAAACCACTCGTCTTTACCTTTAAAAGTTGCCTATAACAGGTGTCCCAAAAAAGTGAAATTCGTTTTCTGCACTAATGTAAAGCTTTCCATAAAAAAAATAGCCCCCATCTGAAAGATGAAGCTGAGAATTATTACTTTGGACAAACTTGTGCAATTTATAATTTCCTATTGAAGCAAATAGGAAATTCAGTTTATATTTATCTTGAAATATATCCATTAAAGACCTTGTGTTTTCACTTTTACGACATTTCTTTAAGAAAATCTGTAGCCAAATTCAAGTAAGAAAATCTATTTGAGTGTCTATTTATATGAAATTACATTTCACAGAATGTGGATTGCCTTGAAATCGCGTTGCAAACCTTTAGAATAATGGGTAATATAACAACGTGTAAACTGAAAGACTGAAAAGTTCGATATAAAGACAACACCCCACAACAGCCCCCCACACAACACACCACCCCTCCACACCCACCCATACACACACAACACCACTAGACCACACAACACATAAACAACCACACACACAACACACACACACACATTGGGGGTTCTTTCCCCTGCACGATTTCATCAACAAACTAACCTGGATTCCCCACGTATATGTGAAAATCCTGCTCGGATACAATCTCATATAAATACCGTGGGGCCCACTAGACTCATAGTGCAAGAAGAGTACCTCCAATGATTGTTATTAAAACACCGAAGTGATGTATGGTTTCCGCGATGATACTACCAGGAAGAGAATGGACACGCGTATAACGCATCTCTGCCAACCGAATCCTGAAAATGATAATATGCGAACACAAAAGAGGTCAACAACCTGTACTTTAAAGCAATATTAGCACATTTTTGAAGAGCGCCCCTATTTTTCAAAATTTGATATTTTGCAGAGTTATGTTGGGTAATGTCTACGAAACTATACCTTGCCAACGAGAATCTAAAAAATTGAAAAATTGCGTATTTATCATAAATAAGCGATTTTGTAATTAAAATTGGGATCCCAGATTGGACTTACGGCGGAGCTGGAAATGCTACGTTTTATGTCCGTCCATGATGATATGCCACCTCAAGAAAAAAAAACTTCTAACTTGACTGTCCTGAACATACAACACTAATGGATGAGCGTAGATATGTAAATGACGCTATTTCCTACCCGGCAATTTCACTTGGAAGGCTGTTTTCCAGCAGCCGTTGAATTATTTCGGGATCCCGATATTAATTATTCTACTTACAAAATTCCTTCGTTTGTGACACATCGACATTTTCGAGCTTACCCATGCACAGGTATAGTTTACTAGCCCGTACCAATGCAACGTGTAAAGAATCTCAAAATTTTTGAAAAGTTGAGGGCGCTTCCTTCAAAAAAATGTGCTATATTGGCTTAAGTAGGCCTTAATCTTTGATTTCATATGGAGGCAAATTTAATCTTCGAACTTAAAAAAAAATGGAGTCATTCGTTAAAGATATCCTCTTAATAACGCAATAAACGAACAAACTTAATTATATAACATGTTTTCTAAATAAAATTTTCTCAAGAAAACAAGGGTCGACAAGATTGAGTCTTTCTTAAATACAGACTCTTCAACATTTTGTCATTCACACAATAAAGAAATCACAGACTCTAAGAAATTAACTGTTTTCTAATAAACATTATTTTCCCAACAAACAAGGGTGAAGATGACTTCGTTAATGTTTAAGATGGTCGTTCCTTTAAAAGCAAACTCTAACATTTCACATGTTTTGTATTTTTGTCTAAGCATATTTTCCTAAAGAAAGCACGCAACTATTTAACATGTTTTCTAAAACGCAATTAACGAAAACAAACGTTGGCATTTTATTTAACATGTTTTCTAAGCCACAATCAGCTCATGGCTTTTGCCATTTTCAGGTATAAATGCTTTGAGAAGGTTATATATGATCGATAGATTTGTCTAGGACATAAGCAATTTTTTTCCTCAGTAACCAAAATTCGTGATTGTTTGTTGTTCATGCCAAATTTTATGATTTTTATGGCAAAAGAAAAAAACCCTACCTTTTACGCAATCCATTTGAAAACACATGGATGAGAAATTATTTTTTATGTACTATACCTAGCCGGGATATCCAACAGTTCTTCCGCTTGTTGATTGAACGGATTAGCAAATACAATTATGGCAACTAAGAAGTGAGGCAACATGGCCATACTGCATAGTAAGCGTAGTATTCCTTTAGGGAGCACCTGTAAAACACTCCAACTTCCAGAGCGTCATGCTTGACCGTAGACAATGAATGTTGGGATTGCTAGTAGCATGAAAGTCATCAAAACGGCTGAAATTTAAAAAAAAAATCATGTGATTAAATGGCTTGGTGAGAAAATCGCACAGAGGTCAAAGTTACTAGTTTTACATCAGAATTCTGATTTGCAGTTTCCAGAAGAAGGAAGTCAGTTTGGTCAGTTTGATGGCAGCCCGCTATGGCAATGTCGAGGAAGGGGTGTTGCTATTTATGGAATAAAGACGGGGACAACCCCTGTATATACCACCTGAAAAAATGAACAAGGTTTCTGAATTCAACAGGGTTATATGGGCACTTCCTTACACATGAATGAAGATCTTATGAAAATAGAGTTGACAAGTATTCATAATGACCTTCTGTTGTAAAAAGGTGTGTAGGTAGTTTATTAGGAATGATAAAATGGCCAATGTTGACTAAATGTCATGAGAACGGCCCAAAAGGCTATTTTTCAGAATTTTGGCAGCCATTTTGAAAAACTGTCCTCTATGGGTACTTATCATTAAAACGTACTGTGTCCCATTTCCTCTGCATCCCAGCTTGTCTATTAATTAATGAGTCATAATATGTTAGTCTATGTTAAATTAGGCAATTGAATTGAAGTGTAATTCATTAGTTTTAAGTTGTTTGTTATCTTATTGAATGGTATGAAGAAACTTAATGGGATGAAATAAACATTGTTTTCTCATAATGTACGTTGATCCTGGCCCATTGTATACTCAATCCCGACTTGTTAATTAAATCCACTTATTGATTATTAATTATTTAATTAGCAACCCACAACAATTTTGTGATCTTCAAATTAAAGGGCGTTAATTAGCTTTAATTTGATATATAATTCAAATAACTAATGATTGTTAATATAAAGAAAATCAATAAGAGCCAAAGCTCATATTTTCCCATAGACTTACATGGTACCGTGTCCTAATCTCCGTGTCCCAATTGCTCCACACTCAACCTTCGTTTACTTAATTAGTCATAATTTAATTACTGAAGTCTGATCAAGATAATTTTAGTATCCTTTAAGCTAACTAAATAGGCTTTAAAAGAGTGTTTACTTGGGACGTTTCAATCACATATTTTATAAGTACTCTAAATCATAAAAACATGTCAGATTTCTCTAAAATATGAAACAGCTCCACCCTAGAGCAGGCCCCAATTCAAGACACATGGCCATATAGATATTTTATAGCCGCGTTCATATGCCATTTTATAGAACTTTGGCGATCATTTTGAAAACACGCTCTTGCATTAGAGATAAAAAGGACTGTGGGACTTTTGACAACCATTTTGAAATGGCGCCCTCTTGCTACTTATCTTAAATCCTAATTAGCATAATGCCCAAAAATTGAGTCATTTTGACTCTTGTGTTCACATTTTTAGCTTTAATATGCCATTTCCTGACTTTTTGGTGGCCATTTTAAAAAAAACGCCCTCTAGCGAGAGTACCCCACATTTCCCAGAGGTTGAACAAAACAATTTGTCAGCATCCTTGAAGTACCAAAAAACACATTCACAACCTCTTTCCAAAAAGGGACTTTTGAACATACCAGACGGCCATGGCTTATCTCAATGGAATACTCAGGTGAAACTGTGACAACTTGGAAAAAGACTAGTTGCTATTGGGAAGTACTTTCTGACACTGGTAAGACAGGGACAGCAGGGAAGACAGCGGAAGCCCAGAAATAGCCGTGAGTGGTAGGGTAAGTAAGCCCTAGGGAACATTCGATAGGCAGAACCAGAATTGGCCGACAATAAAGGTTTCCTTGCAGAAGTGGGTCTACCAGGAAGCAGATCAGGACACTACCTGTGGGTGTGGAACAAGCACCACAGGCAATGGAACATTTATTGGTCTACCCACTGTTGGAACAACAATGCACAGTAAGGACTGTGGAATTCAGCGAAGTAGTTAGACATTGTACCCATCTCAGGCTAGATCATATTTGAGAACCACTGTGTTTGGACATGATAAGAAGCAGCATAGCGCTCAACATTATCGCGCCAGGTCACGAATAAAGAAAATACCTCCATTTTGATCGAATTTATGTGATGTTAGCAAGGGAACTAGACGAGGGAGAGGCCTCTATTACGGTCGGACCAATAGGCTGCTTTTACCAGTGAAACCTGTTGAAAGGAATAGCCTACGCTTAAGTGCGGGATCACACTTCCTTCACCAGGAAGACCAGCTGAACATTGTGGAGTCTAATGCTAGGCTAAACCTTCCGAAAGCTGCAGTTATAAGAGCATGAAGAGAGCTTGATGATGGATTTGGTTGTCGGAAGCATTCAACACGACCCATTCTACAAAGACCCATCAATCTGTTGAGATGCGTGTGACGATCAAGAGGAATCTTGCAGACTTTACATATTATATGGGCAACGACGCTTTGGAAATAATACCTCATCATCCATATCTCGGAGTTGAAATAAGTAGTAATATAAAATGGACAAGTCATATAAATCGTATTGTTGTATCTAATAATGTTTTTTGTTCTCCGCAGGAATCTTGGAAGGTGTACGAAAGTACGAAAAGAACATGTACTTTGTATTGGTAACAGGTTCACCACACCTGAGTTTGCCTGCGCTGTGTGATCCCCACAATGTGGATGACATCCAGCGTACAGAGGCCATACAACGCAGAGCAGCTCGATTTTTATATAGTAAATCGAGAAGAAATGAGGGCACTTTATCAAACGTCTTCAAAGATCTAATCTCCCCCCCCCTTGGAGCAAAGAAGAAAACAAACGCTTGACAATTAGGTATAAGATTCAAAATAATCATGTTGCCATTTCCGTTCCTGAAATATTTACAGACAGAGAGTTCGAACCCGATATTATCACCCTAAAGGGTTGCCTTACGACAGTACGGTCAACACACTCAAATGTTTACAAGTTCAGAGTAGGTGAAATTGTCATCCAAAGGTGAAAGACAAATCTAAACCTGAATTGGTTAGAAACATGCTTTGACTAAAGTCGGCGGAAAGATGTTTTTTCCAGGTGCTTGCCAACCCGCCTCTCAAATATATAGTATATATTGGATACATAGACCAGACCATTCAGAAGGGAGTATTGCAGGATGGGTCGAACATACTAAAACCCTCATGGAAACGCTCCTTGATGCCAATCAAAATGTAAATGAGATTGTGGCTACGTGGCTTGATCTGGCCTATGCGTATGGATCTGCAGCTTACAACGTGATACAGTTTGCTCTGGAGTGGTACCACATCCCACCTGACACGCGTGAACTGATACATACGCAAGTGTGAGATTTTGACCACCACTCATGCTCCTGGAGCATGGGTTGTGGCAACCGTTACAGAGCGGAGCTATTCATTGATAGCAGTATTCAATGTAGCAGTAGCGATTTATTCCGTAAATGTTATCAAGGATTAGAATTGCAAATCTGACACACCAATCCTCGTTGGTCTTGTGGTTAGGTAGCTTAACTCATGATATAGTGGTCTTGGGTTCGAATCTCGCTACTGCTCCCTTTTAAATTTTTACAATTTTCATTCAATTTGGGGGACGGGTTGGCGCAGCGATCTTCCCTCGGCCTTTCACCAACGAGGTCTCGGGTTCGATTACCGGCAGGTTGGATTTATGTTGAATTGGTTTCTCGATCCATACTCGTTCCCGCAGGTTATCTCCGGGTACTCCGGTTTCCTCCTACTTCTAAAATCGAGCTTCTTGGCATGAATCTGTTCTGGTATTATGGTTTCTCTGATGTGCTGAGCGCCTTTCATGGCAGCCGCACAGCGCCTTGATCACGTTTAAGTTTATATGTCGCGCCGTTAAAAATAAATATTATTATTTTTCCGGTTAGAGGGCTGTTGTGGAGAGTATCCACACAGAAGAGAAGAACTGACTGGTTATGTACTAAATAGGTTGAATCCAAGGGTGCCCTCTATCTGTCGTGCTCGTTTGTGTAACTTACAGCTGCTGCTAGATCTACTGAATACATGATTCTGGTTTCAAACTAAAGATACAAACTTAAAAACAGCCTAGAAAGCCCTAATGAATATGACCTCCACCATACTAGCTGGTAGCTGAGATGGATGCAAAGAACTACAACGACTAATAGAGACCTTCCTAAAGTAGACTAGACAATGAAGGTATAGCTACAAGTGTAAAGCATGAACATGAGAAGATCATGTGGTCCTTCAGTGCGGAAGGCAATCTACATCATCTGCACCCTATGATGCTCATCTATTCATAGGTGGAAAGAGACCCCTTCATCCCCAGACATCCGAGGTTCCTTGGCTAAGAGATCTTCAAGGACCTCGGTGACAAAGGAAATCATATGTGGAGACCAAGTTGAAAGATCTCTTGAAGGCGACTGAGAGTGGAACAGATGAAAAGCATAGGGAAGTGTGGGTATATGGAAACTATACAGTTATTCGAACTTGATTGTCTTGCAGACCAACACAATGAACACATCGCTAGTACTGTGCCCTTTCCATCGTGCTATCAGTCAGAAGAGCACAGCGATTGGTTTACCTACAAGACAATCAAGTTGAAGCAAACAAGGATACAGCCGTCTAAAAAAATGGTAAATCAAAAAACGATTTTTTTTTCAATATTATATTAACATAAGTCATTTTGTACATCACATCAAAGAAAAAAGACCAGGGCTTTCATTCATTGCTTATTTCAATCTAGAGATAAATCCGTTACTGCAGGAACCAAACATCAGTTGTGTGTCCACTTCTGGTTGACTGAAAAACGGTGAAAGAATTGTTAAACTAGTTATTCACATTTGAACAGATATTAAATTCTTTTAAAAAGGGATTAACTACAAACCGGAACTTAAAAGATGCGCCAAAACACGTCCTCCACTTCACCATGCCCGCCGCGAAGCTTATGATCAGTAAGTTTTTTACCACCAAGGCCCCCCTGTAGTCACCCCACCACCCAATTTAAAAAAGAGTTTCAACAGTAGGGGTGGCAAGATAAACTTTTTACCCAATCTTTGTTAAACCCACCGAGCATATTCTATGGACATTTTGGCTGCCATTGGCAAATGAATTAGGCAAGCTTTTTCACTCACAGATAAATTTAGGTTGGTTCCGTGAATTAAGTTTTGTACATGAAGTCTATGAGGCTTTCTGCATATGGAAAAAACAAAAACCAAACATGATCTTTATCCTGGATTTTGCTATAGGTTTAGGCAAATGATTGTCAAGAAAAAAATAGCAAATTATTCTCAAGGCAGAAAATACACTAAAAACTATCTTCAATTGAGCAAGGCAATGCACAGAACAACCAAACAAGACCACTCGTGTGTGAGTGAGGTGAAAAGTGAAGGAGTCTATTGTTGTAAGGTCAAGCATTTGCAACCATTTACATAAATTGCTACACCTGTGAATGGTATTGGGGTATTTTCATGGTGCATGTGTGGTACTATTATAAACATATGTGACCAATTTTTACAAACCAGGAACAAGTTTTCCCAGTGACATACACCCTTTTGGCAATGAAGGGGGTGTGTTGTGAATACCAGTTAATCACATGATATCTCATTCTTATTCAGTGGAGTGGTTTGTTGAGAATAGGCGGAATTCTATTGGTTTTAGGTGTCTATCATCCGCCGATATTTGACAGTGATAGATACATGTGACCGCGTATTATTTACGCGCTATGCATATTAATTAGCATGAGCGGCGTTTGTTGTTTTTCAAAAACAAATAACACGCCGGCGGAACTTACATTAAAAGACGTCAACACGATCCATTATGTGGTGACATGAGTTGGTGTTTATGGCCATACGACCTATTTTATTATTTTATCTTAATGCAATATTTTAAATGAGCATATTTTGAGGATTTTAGGAAGGCATCGTTGCCGTTTTTAGACATCTGTACGGGACCGAAGGACATTCATAACTCGGTTCAGTCATGTCAGTCAGACCATCATGCTAGTTGAATTGCAACGCTCGGCTCGGTGTGAAGTGAAAAAAGAAGATTTGCCGGAAATTGTGCCACGCGAAAAGACGAATAATCAGCTAAATGCTCAATCAACTGGGGTGTGTACGTTCCGTATTTTAAAAATAAAATGTTTTTAGAAGTATCAGTGACTGTGTTGAAAAAAAAGGCCGGGAAAAAGGAGCCGCCGCGGTTTGCGAGAGCAAATGCACTTTGGAGTAACGATTATTGTATTACGAACTGTATTACAATTGTATTTTTGTGAGTGTTCAAAAACCCCCTCTTGAGTGTTCACAAACGATCGATCAGTGATGGAATCAAATAACTAAAACAACGTCGTAAACAAAAACTGTAATGCACATGCACAACCACAACGTATAAGAAGAGAAATAATATAAGAACAAAAACCTAATTTTTAAATGGGAAATATGTTAGTGTGTTTTGGGAAAAGGCAATGCAATGACCCTAAACCAAACAATTGAGGTTAATTTTTTTGTCCGCCTTGTTGCCAAAATGTTATTTCCTAAAGTGCAGAACCCAAGGAAAAATACACAAAACAAACAATTAAAAACAAACAAAACATTGCCATTAAAAAGCAATGTGCCCGTTTTTTTTTCAGAGACACATTTTTTTTTTTTGCTTTTCAAAGGTGAATAAAATAGTGACGAAAACCAAAATGTGAAATCACAAGAATGAAGCAATTGATCAGGTGGTAAGTGTTGAGAAAAAAATCACTTCCTGAGTGCTTGAGATGTGATAATTATTTAATGTAATACAAAAAATACAAACCAAGTCAAATTTAAGAAAATAAAAATAAAAAAATATTTTTATATATAAGCACACTCAACCCAAAATGTTTTTCAGATGATATGAACAAAATAGTGGCTGTTAAACCTAACTGAAACATTAATAAGAAAGACTATTCGAGTGGTGTAGTCACCTAGCATAAAGTGTATAAGAACACATGAATGTTCATTAGCCCTTGATTAGGTACTCAGGGGTTATTAAATATTGTTCAGATGCAATTGTCACTATCACCGGCTGTCTCCACGAAGCCCTGAGTCGAGTGCAAGCAAGGTCATGATGCCAAGGGTAGATGTTTAAAAATTTGACCAAATAATTACAAATTTGATCTTATGCAACGAAAATGTAGTTTGGACTCATAATTGAAAATGTATCATTATTGAGTTTACGAAATACGATTAGCCACAGCAGTTTCATCATGCCACTGCTGTGTGTGTGAATCCTGATGAAAGTGAAGTGAGCCTCATGTGATGAATATGACCGTTCCAGACCTGGGTCCAGGGACCGGGCTAGGTGCGAGTGCAATCGTTATTAGCCGTTGCCACTTACCCTTAGGCTAAGATTATAATGCATGGTTAATTACTTTGAAAGCTTTTTGATCACTTTAGCTTGGTGTCGAACTCTAAATCTTGGCCATCTCGCGATAATTTTGGCCTACATACGAATGATTATCACCCGAGTCTGAGATTCACAATGTTGATGATGATCTGCTCACAAGCTCGGGGCAGCGGGGCAGGGCACAGCTAATCAGCTGTCGATGTTCATGATCATGTCATGAGAAACGCTATAACTCACCCTTTCGTAAGTTGTTGTGTTATCCATAATATGGAAAGAGTAATATTTTGCTTTGCAAATAGTCATAATTTTAATGACGCAATCACGGAAATGCATGCACTTTCCGTACGCTTTGACGTGTGTACATTTGAATCACCGAAGACTGAGAACCGCATCACATTTTTACTGCTCTTCCGCCGCCGCGTGATCTGTGGACTCGAACATTTTGTTTAAGGGGGGCTGGCTTTCACGGTCTGTAAACAATATTCGACAATTAGTGCAGGCCGAAATAACAATTTTCACGCAAATTAAGAACAGATAACGATTAAACTGAATAAGAATGGAATAAAAGACAGGGATTCCTTGATTGTATTGAATATCGGGCTCATATTTGATAGGGCAGGTCCAATATTTTTTTCGTGGTGTATAGAACGCTTAGCGCTTGTCCACCACCATCACAAATAAGGTCTTGAACCTACTATCGCGCTGTCACCACTCAAAATATTGGACCTGCCATATCAAATATGAGCCCGATATTCGTTACCAATAAGAAGAAATCCTGTCTTTTATTCTCTAAGTAGCGTTCAAAGACATTATTTGTTATGCCTTGCTATTCAATTCACCCAACCCAAAGTGGTCAGACAAATGTCTACATAAAGCTTACACGTTAATGTTAGCATTCGTTTTGTCTATTGTAGAGCACGGTAAGGTTAGCATTCCAGTCTTTTGTCTACTTCATGTACAAGTGCTTAAAAGCAAAGAAGATCTTGAAGCATAGATGTGGGATACAGCATTTTTGTGAGACTTGAAATCCATCACTTGGCTAGTGTATAATTAAAAGGAACTAAAGTCATACTTGATTTTTTGTAAAGATGAATGAATTGGGGATTTAGGACATATTGACTGGTTTTGTTCAAAGTGAAGGAGTAATGTCACTGTGACGTGTCCTGTTGTGTAAGAAGGGGGTCAACTATAGTGGCAGGCAACTCATTGATGGTAAAGAGGGTATTCCTGTTTCTATAAATAATTTAACAAGTAGGTGAAAGTTGTAGCTGTGCTAACGAGTGACCCGCCCTCTGCAAGGTAAAGACACAATTTTTCTTTATTATAGACAATCATGAACTGGTTACTTTGGAAATCTATGGTATTACAAAGGGGAGGCAATACACCTAGCATATGTGCCCATTGTTTTTTATTGGGTTTGGGTGTCATAGTTTGTATGTGCAACAATATTGTGCACAATAAAAATTTAACCTCAACAATCCATTGACTTTATGTTCAACAAACTGGCCATAGAATCCACAAGATTTAAAAAAAAGTTGCAACTTGCCCACCCCTATTAAAAGTGTATTTAGAAAAAGTGCACAGTCAAACCTGTGCTTAATTTGCAACAACAATTGTGCCTTTTGTAATGTATCATGATTAGTTAGTGCAAGATTCATTTTATCTCCAAAACGTGGTCTAACATTGAAAAATTCAAAAATTAAAAAGAACTGTAAAATCCCAAATTACGCAACAACAATACAATTACAACCAATTGCTCGACTTGCCAACACGAATTTGCTGTGAAGCTTTTTATGCGTAGATATATCATGTAATCATATTTAAGGTTACTTTACGAGACCGGCGTTTTTGCAGACAGGTGGAGAATATATTCCGCCAACACGCATAGTTCGACTACAACGGTAAAGAATGGGCACTCGATTCAGGGGACTCTTCACGCAACATAGGTTTCACGTTTAGTCCGTGGTGTCTATGGAGCCGGACGTGGATCCCGGCGGACTATATTTCAGACCGGTGTGAAGCAGATATAGCCGGTGGGAGCCACAGTCCGGGGCTTCATAGACGATAACGGAATAAAGCGTGAAACAATGTTGCGTAAAGAGTCAACTGAATCGATTGCCCTATTGTTCACCATTGTTCCGGACTATGAGAACGCCGGACAATGGTTACACCGGCTCAGTTTTGACTATATGTACACTAATCTTGAGCTGTCAACAACACACACCTGGTCGTATTAGTTTTACTGACTTAGGTAAGCCTAAAAGCGCCGTCACACGAGTGGCATTTCGTTGTGTCGTAAAATTCGTCTTGCGGAAAGATACATAGCCCGGGGGGTACTCGACCATAAGTGGGTACAGGTGTGCGTCCGCCGAGGGTTAAATTGGTTAAAAAATCGACCCCTGTTTCTAGTGATCAAATTGTACAAAATATGGGTCAGTTTATATAGTGGTTCGAAATTTCACCATTTATATAGTTGGCTTTGAAAATTTGCCACCATTTCATAGTAATCTTAGCAAAATTCGGCCCATTTTCCTATAGTTACATTTCCAAAATTCGAATAATATCAACCATTTCATGCTGATTTACCGAAAAATCATAAACAGACCTATTTTCATGTTAAAGGTGCGACCAAAATTGAAAAATTAAGCGCTTTATCTAGTAGCATGACCTAAAAATGACCCATCAATATTAGTAATGGTAAAGCCGAATATTTCGGAAACCTTAAACACCTACATTTGTCCCAAAAAACTAAGAAAAATGAAGTATTGTTGGCACTTGCATGACCCGAATGCCCAAAGATGTTACATTAATGTGCAAGTTGGGGCTCTACTGCAGAGCCACCAGCGGTATTTGCACCACACAAAAGGTTTTTATGATGCATAATAACTTTCTATTACTAAATGATCTACGATTTTATGGTACCTGTCAAAGCGCAGAAATTCTAGTACTTGATTCCAATTCCAATCCAGCCTTTCTACTCTAACGGACATATTGGAACGCCCGTTTCCGTATCGCAAATCCATACCTCAACCCGCAACCTCTGCAGCTCACCCAATCTGAACACCAGAGGGCACGCGAGTAGTTTTGACCACACACATGCTCCAGGAGCAGGTCCCTCACTAAACCTCAAGGTGCATGCTAATTATTTTATCTTATCTTTTTTAGACAAAGAATTGTTCCCTCAAACTCAAAAAATAAGAACATTTATATATTTTTTAAAAGACTGGCAGTAGGCGCGGATTCGAACCCGAGGACGACTGTATCATTGAGGTCAGCTATCTACCCACAAAGGACCAGCGAGGTTGGGGGTGCAAGATTGCCATTATAATCCCTGATAACATTTACGGAATAAATCGCTATGCTATTGTGGTTCCGCACTCAATATATGAATAGCTCCGCTCTGGATTGGTTGCCAGGAGCTCCCAGGAGCATAAGTGGTGGTCAAAATCCTACACTTGCCAACCAGAGGGGTTGACCATATTCCTTATGAATTGCCCTGCCCTCGCAAGGCAGCGTTATTTACCATATTGGGATTTTGAAGAAGATTCTGCCTCTGTGATGTTTTTTAACCGTTTTACCTAAGGCCGGGAACACCAATTTAACAACACATAGGTATATTGAAGATAAAACCGTACACACAATTACATGTGCGGAGGCCTTGTCCGTCGCATTAGAGTGCCTTGTAAATAGCAGCCAAAACACTGCTTGGACATTTCATCCACCTTTATTTACATATTTCATGAATGCTCTTTCCTTACATCCACTCCCGCCGACATCCAGACAAAGACTGACTTTAAACTTCTGCATCAATATCCAAGCTATTATATGACCACTCAGTGCTAGATTTGCACTGCATGCATATTACACCACACATCACTGGCCATTGGCATGTCTACCCTACAATATTAAGCCTCACCCAGGACAACAGGGGTCGTGCACAAACAAGACTTTCTATGAACACAATATTGCCACACCCAAAAGCTATTAACTTCAATGCACTACCATGATGTTGCACATTTATCTATGCAACTGAAGTAATATCAAAAGTCACATTTCTATATCGATTCAATTTTCAAACAATATTGATAGGCCCAAGATACCTATTTTCCACATTAGTACCCCTGAAAAAACATGAATACCTCCATCGTTTTACCAACGGCCGGAGAACCACATTTTACCGCACATAGGATATATGAAGAAACCGTACACACCATACCTGTGCGGAGCCTTGTCCGTCGCATAGAGCCTTGTAAATTAGCAGCCAAAACACTTTCTGTACATTTCATCACTTTATTTAAAATATATTCATGACTGTTCTTTCCGTTACATTCCACTCCGCCGACAATCCCAGACAAAGGACTGACTTTAAATTTCTGCCACTCAAGATCAAAGCTATATATTGAACCAATCAGTGATAGCTTTTGCACTGCATGCATAATACCACATCACATGTGCCAGGCAATGTGCTTACCTACCATAAAAGCCTCACCCACAGGAAGATGGTCAGTGAACAACACTGACTTTCAGGAAAACACCAATATGGCCCACACACAAAAGCGAATTAACTTCAAGGCACTACCACATATTGTATGCACATTTATACTATGCAACAGAAGCTAATATCAAAAAGTAAAACATTTTTATATTTAATTAAAATTTTTTTTCAACAATATTTATAGGCCAAAGATACCTATTTTCCACAGTATATACCCCTGACAACAGGAATGACTCCAATATTGTGATAATTTGGAGGCGGGCGAACTTCTCTCTAATGATGAAGTTCTTTTACAAGCTAATTCGGAAATTGCCGCTCGAGAGTCTCAGAGAGGTTTGATCAAATCCCATGGTGATAGTATGTGCCTAAACGCGTACATAAACACATGTCAGTATGTGGGATTTACTTCAAAACACCTTCATCAGTCTGCTCGAGAAGTAATAAGAGGAGTGGTCAATCTGTCAAAAAGCTGGAGCTGAAAGTTTGAATTACAAGATACTTGGTGGTTGCAGTCTATAGGTGAAACGGTCCGGAAGCAGGCCTCTTTTGTACTTGGACTCCGAGATGAAATCCCTCAAACGAAATTGCTGCGTACCAAATCACAAATCTGATTGATGCGTGGGGAATAGTTACAAATCGAGGGGTGACAACAGAAGGGACGTAACTCAAACTGAAAAAAGAAATATTAAGAAATTTCTTTAATTTGCTGTAATACTGCTTTTGAGAAATGTGATGTTTAATATTTTCTACTAAGCAGAATCTATTTTTTTTTTTTTTTTCATTATCAATATGTAAAACATCTCATATAAAGGTCATATATCGGTACGTAATGGCAAACATTCTCTAAACAAAGCACAATTTTAATATGAACAGCATGAAATAAAGAAATTCTTTATTTCTTTTCAGTTTGAGTTACGTCTTTCGTGTTTGTCAACCCTCGAAATGTAATAGTATATGTGATATAACTTTGCACTTAATCATAAAACTGATGAATCATTTAGTAATACAACATCATATTGCAATTCAATGAAATACTTATAAATCAAAATCAGAGCTTTTGAATCTCATCTTTATGCCAAAAATGATTATCCAGTTAACGTGAAGGAGCCCCCAACTTCGTCCTTTCGTGCAATGTAATATCGCATTGGAAGCCTGAACTCATTCCACTACAAGGCTTATAATTATGAGAGGAGGTATAACTGATCAGTAAAAATAGCATATAAGTATGAAGGAGGTCTTAACTCATACAGTACTAAATAAATGATAGTCTGTAGTGAAGGATGATTCATGCACTATTTTATTCTTGCACTATTTGAAGGGAATTACACACATCCTTGTAAATGATTTCAGTAAAGGCTAACCTCATTCACTATTATATTCTTGCATTGATGGCGGTACACTATCCCAATTCTTGATCGTATTCTTTGAGAAAAATTAATAGTCCCTCAATGTTAACCCAAAACTCCTTCCCGAAAGGGAAGTGTCTATAACCTTTCCTGAATGGAAATCACTCAAGGATATAATTTAGACAGTTATAGTAGCCTCCATTTTGTGATTAAAAGATATTAGTTTTTATTTCTCAATTTTTGAGGACAAGATGTCTCGGGGAAAAGGACTTGTATTATAAAAGGAGAAAAGTGTAAGCGGACAGATAGCTCAATCGGTAAGCGCTGCGATCCAGGATGTCATCCTGCGTATAGGCGTGAGTTCGATCCCTGTGAGATTCAGCTGTCGTGTAATTTCCCTGGGACCAGAAATTAACTGCTTGATTGTCTCGATTTACCCATTGCGATATTTGGGACTGGTCCCGGCGCGATGTGCGATGGTATCTCGATGGATGTTTGCTGATAAGGGAAAGCGCTGATCGATCTGGCTGACATCTTGCAATGATGCTAAATGGTTATGGTATGGTGGGCAAACAGTGATCCAGCGACCATTTTGTGATGAAAGCGGCTTAGAGGCAATTAGCATAAAGGCGCTATATAAAATCTCTCTCTACTATATTAAAGTGGAATTCCCTAGTGCTATGTGAGATATGCCCCACTGTTGTTTACCAACTAGAAGATTGCACAACAGGAGAAATTGGAAATTTTTTTGGTGCAAGTTAAGGAAAACTGAGTCAACTGTTAGCTTTGAGATCAAAACGGATTGCAAAAATTACGGTAGTCCCCCATGATGTTATAAATGTGAGGTGATGCAATGCGATGTGATGTAATTTAAGTGACATGAGGAGATTTTCCAGAAAGAAGCGCCCCCAATTTTTTCGATCCCGGGTTTTTTTTTTTGCCTATTGGAATGTTCCAAGGTATTAGAATGAACCCTTGAAGTGCAGAAGACGATACGCCGTTCTTTATGTAATATTATGATGATTTAGTACGTTCTGTCGTGCACGACAGGAACAGAAAGTCAAAGCACGGGGTTTTATGGGGACAAGTACGATAGTCAGGGCAGTTCAAAACCACAGGTTTACTGTTTTCTTTTGTACTTGTTTGTCCAATAAACCTTCGGAACGTTCTTGGGGAGGTAGGTTGTCTACTATCGATCCTGTTGCAATTTGACGAGAAATTCTATCCTAAAAAATCTCCTCTGTCACTTTAAGTGAAAATCCAATTGCGTCAGCTAGTGGAAGTTATGTTTATGCATGGGCGGTGGTAATACTATTTAAACTTTGGAACTTGTGAAATCCTGATTACTAAGGAGAGATTGGGAGAGTGAGATTTGCCAGCAGCTACCCAGGAACAAGTAGCTAAAAGTTATAGCTAGTATTGATCTGTAATGAGTGGCAGACATGTACAGTACCTAGTGGCCAGGATTTATAATAATTCACTGTGAGCGAAAGTCGCTATAAATATTCTACTGCCGTCTTAGAAGCCAAAAGTCAAAATAGGATTCCAAATTGTGGACAGATAGATGTCGTGGTGATTATCTTGGACTGATATACTGTGGAATATTAGTGTTGTCGAGGAACTTATTCAACCTTGTCGTCTTGAACTGCTGACAAAAGTTATCTTCAGAACTGAGAAGATTCCCATGGAATATTACCGGAGGATTGATAAGTGTGACTTTGCATACTGTCATTCTTAAGTCTTCGCTGTGAGGACATATCATCGTTGAACTGCAACGCTTCTTTTAACTCTGGACATAGAGGACTTGAAATATTGAGAATATTAGTTTATAAATCATGTAAAGTTGTTATTGTAATTTTGTTTTGGACATACCAAATTCTTGAACCAATCTGATTAAAATAATTAAAATCTGTGTTATTATATATAATTTAGATCATTTGTGCACAAGGCTCATTTATTTGTGTTTGAAAGGTATTCTGACCATTAACGTCAACGACACATAATAAACATTATGATGAAACTCATGGACACCCTATTTAATGTGTAACATTAATGAAAAACCACAGGACAACCTTATTAACCACCAGAATGGGCGGGGTTTTGTCCAAGAAATGACAGACTAGACACATCAACAAGAAAGGTGAATGGATTTCTGAGAAACGCGAGTACCGTCCTCTGCCGTCGGACCCTGCTCCAGACAGAGCAGGAATCCCCTCCGACTGTCCAAATAGAATTAGATTTTAAATCTTATCTAATTCTTGTTAGGTACTCTCTGCATTGACCTATCTCCTCCTGCATGCCTCAGATGTATAGTCGGGGGCCCATGTGTGTTCCCGTGGGCTTTAAATGTTTTTTTTTCGTTCTCTGCGGGAACTTGTTAAATATTATGTGATTGAGCCAAAAAATTATGGTGCCAATTTTTTCGAGCATATGTTCACAATTTTCCATGCAAATTAAGTGTGACGTCATAATTCGAAATTAAAATATACCAGTACTCAATCAAATCAACCGATTAGTTTACTTTTATCATTCTATAACCCAGTCAAAATGTTAAAGACAATCAAAACATGCAACATTCCAGCAATATTCAAGATGGCATCCAAAATATGAAAATTATTGAAAATGCGGCATATTGGGCCAAAATAATCATTAATATGAGGAAAAAAAACACACATTATTTTCAAGGGCCATCAGAAACTCTTACCAAGCATTATCTTGCTTCAGATCAAGGATGGCTGCCAAAATGTCCTCAATTGTTCTACCAAAATGGCAAAATTGTGAATAAATTCACAGTTTGACTAGATATAATAATTGTGTGGAAGCAAACACGTAATTTTATTTTAAAAGCATCGTAAACTCTTGTCAGGCATATATTTAATATCATCTTTCCTTATTCCAAGATGTCCTTACAGATTCCTTACATAAGGCCCTGAACTAGTATCGTTTTATTCATGCTATAGATATTTTTATGGTACTGCAATGTAGTTCAGTTCATTTGCATGCGTGTACCTATACTATTCTAGCCCTAACTAAATGGTTGTACACTGTTAAAAATTTCCGTAAATTAAGAAAACAGATTTTCCGTAAATTAACGGAAAATCTGCTTTACAAAAACAATAAAAATAAAAAACAAAAAACATAAAAAATGTTAATTTACGGAAATATTTCAAAAATTTCTGGCAGCAATATTTCCGGAATTTTTTTTTTGGTTCCGTAATTTTAAATTACGGAAAAATTCTGTTAAAATACACATTTTTTTCCATAATATGAGACAAATTTCTGTAAAATTACTGTCAAATTTCCGTTAATTGACAGAAATTTCTGTAAATTTACCCTAAAAATGACTGGAAATACTGCTGCCAGAAATTTCCGTAAATTTACGGAAACTTTTTTAACAGTGATATATTTGATATTTAGACTGGCTCTTATATTATTGGTCGCTATCAATTGATATTTGCAATAGCGCCATTGGGCTTGTGATGATCGAGTGCTGATTTTCAATGCCATGTTTTCATGATAGAAATATAATATAGGTAGACGTTTCATATAGAAGTCCCAAGGATGTAAATGAGGTATTGCCATTTATTCCGTCAAGCGCTACTGCACAACGTCATACCGCGCATGACGGAATCAATTGTAATACCTCATTTCCATCCTTGGGACATCTATTATGAAACATTTACCATAATATACTATTATATGGCCATTCTTGTACGGGTGACTGCATATGATAACATGGCTTGTAACATGTCACATTGTGCACCTACTAATATTCTATATAACCTATCATGCCTACAGCATTTCATTATGTAAAAGATTGAATTGGTAAAACTACCAGTCTACCCATACATATTGATTTTGTGACTCGAAAACATAAAATAACCGGTGTAGAGTGGAAAATATTGTTCGTGCAAAATTAACATTTGCTCATGCGCAAAATTCATAGAGCTAATATAATTCCGTTATTCCTACAAAACAATAACGCGGGGCTTTTGCGTTGAGTAATGAATAATAATTAATACTTAATTTGCAACCCATAAAGGTATACGATGTGTGATCAATATTCTTTTCCAAATTAAATCTGAATTGTAAAACAGCGGATTTAATTTCTATCTTAATTTTTATTAGGCAAGGTACACAGCTGCATCTAAGGTATACTCTACCATTGCACAAATAACTAGAATTTCGCGGTTCTCGGCTTTCGCGCTCGCTATATTCAAAGAATATAAGCTGTGGGCCGCTCCATGACCTTTGACCCTGGCACGTGACCTTTGATCTCATCAACATATGAGGGATCGCATGGTGCACCTATGACAAAAGTTTGGTTCCAATTGAACTTCAAGTTTTCAATTTAGATCAATTTTAAATTTTTAGCCCATTTTTCAAATTGACCTCACATGACCTTTGACCTTTCAACATGACCTTTGACCTCATCAACATATGAGGGATCCCATTGTGCACCTATGACAGAAGTTTGGCTCCAATTGAAGTTAAACTTTTCAATTGAGGTCAATTTAAAAAAAAACTAACAATTTTTGACACACACATCCATACAAACACACACACACACACACCTACACACGCACAACGGATTGCTAAGTGGTCCTGCCAGCTATAGCTGGCGGCCCACAAAAAGAAAGACATCTTCCATTTTTTTTTCGAAGGGATCAAGGGAAAAATTAAAATCGGTTGTACCAATTCAAAATGGCGGTCCAAAACAGATTTTATGACGCCCACCACATTCTCCCGCCAAAAAAATTAAAAACCAGTTTCCTGAAGGACCTTTTCCCCATAAAATTTTGGCTGATAATATATAGAACATAAATACATTTACATTGCTGAAATAAAAATTTAGAAAAGTTAATCCATTACGATTTAAGGGGCAAAACATGTTTTAAACAGCACCATCAAAATGCTTATTTATGCAAGTTAGCATAAAAACGCCATGGCGATTTGATTTTTTTCACCAAAATATACGTAACTGATTTCAAAAGTACATCTCATTTTGTCACTCTTGTTCAGAAGTAGAGAACATTGAAGGAGGGTTAACATGATTTATTGTGATCATAGATTTCCATTTAAGTGTTTGAGCCGAACTACTGATCCATTTTTAAAATGTTTAACTCATTTTGAAATACCACGTCCAAAATTGAATTCAATAATTCAATTCCAATGTGAGTCTTGTAACGACAGACCTTCATGATGCTTTAAAACAATGATAGTGCAGTTATTACATTTTAGTAACACTTATAAGCAGTTGTTCGAAAACAATGTTTTCTTCTGGTTTGTCTTCATATTGCATCCCTACATTGTACATCACTGGTCGCTGTGTTAAGGTCAAAGGGCTTCACAAAACTTGTCATAACTTTTGAACCAAAAATCTAAATTACAGCAAGCAATAATCTTGTTAAAGATTAGGTCATGGAAAATCCAGTCCTTAAAGGTCCCAGGAAATGAGATGATAAACCTACTCCAAATCTTTACGGGACATTCCATTCCAATAAACAGGGCCAGAAAAAAAAATACACTGCCAGTGACATCATTAGTGAAACTATTGATTTTCAGTCAGTGTCATGAATAGATTCACACCAGTCACCTGGAATTTTCTATTACTCTCTGAAAAATCAATAGTTTCACTAATGATGTCATCACCAACCCAAATATTGAATGCTTTCTAGTCCCTCCATGTAGACTTGACACAAACCACATCAATTCTATTTGCATTTCCTGGGACCTTTAACAATAGTTGCATAAGAAAATATCCTGCGTTTGTATTGACACACGCTTTATAAATATGAAAAAAAATGAAATAAAATTTAAATCGTATTTTGGTTTATGGAAGAACTGTAAGCGACATAGGTGATGCGTTGATTGTAAATAAGAAATTAGATGAGACTTTTCAGTAGCCAATATCTTTAAAGCCATAAAAGCCAAATTTTTGGAGAGCGCAAAACAAGGCGATGGATTTGGATTTTTTGCACCAGTTGCCTTGGTGTGATTGTGACTAGTAAACAATACCAGTGAATGGCAGAGCTCAAGAAATTCTCTATGTGTCGCAAAAAGAGGAACTCGGCACCCCAAACTTCCCCAATTCCGGCAGTACGAGGCGAATTGGGTAGGCATAAATTATTGGTAAATAGAATTATTGGCTTTATATTTTATCTTTTGAAAATAATCGATATCTCCGCCAATGTTATAACTTTCAATATATTGAGGCTGAAAAAAGGTAAAAACTTTTGGGCTCTTCAAATAAAAACATTCTTTTCTCCTATGGGTTTGGTGAAATTTGGTTATCGCAAAATATGCATAACGTTAAAGGATTTATAGAGATTTTTGGGCAGCGATGTAAGAGACATTGATCGCAGTGTGATCTGGTCACTTCATAATAGTTCCTTAACCTTTACGATTTTATTGAGATTTTTGGGCAACGATATAAGACATTATTCAACAGTGGCATAATCTGTCACTTCATATAGTTCACTCAGCCTTTACTGCCAATTTAAACTAGATCTTCGCGCTGATCTTGACATCATAATAACTCGTACCCAAAATAGACTTGTTACCAAATTAAAAATGGGTAATGGACCTAGAAAACGAGCGTGGGAGGTGGTATAATATTCCCAGATCATATCGTATTGTAAACTCTGTAACACTGCTGGTGACTTAATATGGTAGTTCTATATCCTACTGATTTGGCCCATTATACAGTAATGAACGTACTCGTTTTCTGCACGAACATGTACCAACTTACATTATTTTTTAAATTAATCTTTGCTTAAAATCAAGGTGATGTAAAGTCCCGTCAAGTCTGTAACAAATTTATTTTGCGTGCTTATAAGAAAGACCTTGTATATTGACTCCTAGTGAATGATTGTAATCAGTCCCGTAGCCAGGATTTTTTCAGGGGGTGCGATTTTTTTCAAAAGTGGACCTTTTCCCTAAATGTGAACCTTTTCTCACAATAAGGGGGTGTAAATTTGGCGCACACATAATTTTGTGGACCGTTTTTTTTTTCTTTTTGGAATTATTAGACATTGGGTGGGTTGCATCGCGCACGCCCCCCCCCCCCCCCGCTACGGCCCTGATTGAAATATTATGTTAACATTGTATGTAAGGCCGGTGGCAATCGATATACCGCTGAATAAATTCTCTTTTAGAGTCCTCCATTTGAGATCTGAACTTGGGGGGGCCTCGTTCAAAACAAGTGCTGTTTTTTGTTGAAGCGTTGGGATAATGTAAAACGCCCAAACGTACCCTATCACATCAACACGCCCCTATTTGGTATTTTCTTTATAATCCTCTCGCAACCGAACAAAAGATCGAACTTGGTTACGCTTTAAGATATTCTACTCTACTCTCTAAAGACCCCTGCAGTCCCATAGGTTTTGATCAACGGAACGGGATAACCAATATCTGAATACTAGAAAAATCAGAGAAAAATACAACTTTTTTGCAAATATGGACTGTCTGCCCGAAACCTATTGCTGCGGGTAGCCCCAGGAGAGGGGTAGTTACTATGGGGTCAAAATGTTGAACTGCTCTCAATCTAATGACTATAGCTCAAGTTATTCCTTAGGTACAAGGAGTTAAAAAGTCAATTGGTGGGTCACGGCTGTGGTACCTCGGCCTTTCCAAGATATATGGGAAAAAGTCTAAGGTCATTTGTTTATTCAAGAAAGGTCAACGTTTGCAATATCCCACCAGATTGTCTTGAAGAAAAAATATCAAAACATTTTATTTAACTATACTGAGTCAAATATGCTTTTTTGTATTTGGCATAGGGTTGGTTCCCTTAATAGGGAGGGGTATGATCATGTCCCCAACCCCATAGAATCCTACAGGTAATTTTGTACCCCTCCCATTTATAACACAAGAAGAGAAATGAAAGTGCAAAACATTCATATTGGAATAGGTATGCATTAAGACATTTTTTTTAAATATTTTTACAAGAATCTAGGTATTGCAAAGGGTGAATGAAACCAATGACCTTTAGCCTATTTTCCCAAA
>JAMKCH010007117.1:0-50951 GCA_023653785.1 Ophioderma brevispina
AAATCGTGATTTTAAAACACTACTGCCCAAGGGGGGGGGGGTCCATAGTACCCACATTTGATTTTTTTTCGATTTTCTCGGTTACGCAATCAAATTTATTCAAGGGTTTTTTTGCTAATGTCTGATTTATGAATACTCTTCTCCTGGATACAAAAAAATTTAAATCACGCCCACGGCTTTCATTAGAAAATTAAGTGTGGTCCCTAGGAACCCCCCCCCCCCCCTTGGGCACTAACGGAAGTTGAAAAATCAAGATATTTTACTAATTAAAAAATTTAAAGGTAATTAAAATCTTTGGATTTAATTTGCTTAGATATATAACCTTAGGAGGTAATAATTAATATTAATAATACTTAAATAACCTTTTTATGCTGATCGCAATCAATTTTTATTTATTCATGCCGTGCTCTTAACTGTGTTAAGTCTCTGGCAACACGGCACACGAGCGAATTTGGAGTTTCTGAGAAAAATACAAGGTGGTATAAGGGGGGAGGGTGGATTGGCTAGATTTGCACGTATTATGGGGGGAAGATTTATTGGTTATTCTAGAGTAGATATAATTAATTATTTTTGGTTCAAAACCTTATTATGGTTTGCCTGATGATGGAAATTTGCGACCCACTCTTTTTTCGAAGAGTGACAATTTCAATTGGCCAAGGTCATAGGTCAAAGTCTGGATTTTCCTTTTTATGTGGGTATGTGGTTCTTACGTGACCCCCATTTATTTGTGTTAGTGTCTATCAAACTCACCCCTGTAGAGTGGTTATCTGGGTTGGGTCCCTAGGAACCCCCCCCCCCCCCTTGGGCACTAACGGAAGTTTTTTAGCTTGGGCAGTTAATTGTTAAAGTCAATTCTGATAAGAAAACGCTGGATCAAGGTCATGTGAGCATTGAATTTTAAAACGGGAAGAACATGAAATATCTTTTGTTCTAGAAGGGTCTTAATGATGCTTCAAATGAAACTACTTCACGATCTGATTTTTGTAAAATTTGTATTTTTGCTTCTTCCTGATATAAGGCTCCAATCAGTAATCAACTCGATTGTTTATGCCTCAAGTCCGGAAAACCAACTATCCAATTTGAATCAGCAAAAGGATTTAATAGTTGTAGTCTTTCTGAGGTATATTCCAAACTTTTTCTCCAAGACTATTTATATTGATGCAATTCTAACGAATGTCGAGTTTTTATACGTCCAAACGGGGGTATTTAGATTTTGTATATTTCGGACACAAACTCTGCATTCATGAGATAGACCAATATGTCTGTTTGTTTTGATTTTTTTGTGTGTGTTTGTGTGTGTTTTTGTTTTTTTGGTTCTGTCTTTATTTGTTTTATATCTGAGAGAATCTCTTAATCATATCTATTTGTATTGTGAGCCCATATTTCCGCATTTAACCTTTTTTGTAAATCTACCAAGTTCATTTAAGTCACAAGCTTCAAAACTCAATCGCCGGATGACCGACCGACGGTTAATTGTTGATTCATACCTCTTCTCTACTGCCCATTATTTGAAAACTGCCGCATTTGATGGGTTCGTTTACTGCCCATTATTCATGGCATAATGGGCCGCCAATGCATTTTCTCATTATATCACGCTGTTGTCGGGTACTAGGAATAGAAATAAAGGGTTGCAGTTATTATTTATGGGCTCCTAATGTTATCCTCGCCGGAAAAATTTAAAATATCTTAGATCATCCCTTATTGTGTCTTTATTGTAAATCGAGTATTATTTTACTTTTAGGGTTACAGGGCCCAGCAATAACTATAAGCCCCATCGGGTTGTCCATTAATGTCCTAGCATATCCATTATCCCTCACCTGTTCATCTTAGCACAGGTTTTACAATTACTATGTATTATTTTATAATATACGTAGTATTCATTTCTGTCATGTACGATTTGTTATGCTGAATAAAAAATGAATCTGAAATTGAATCTGAATCTGACATAATGGCTCGGCTGCGCCTCGTCCATTATTTATTTTTTTCCGACCTCGGACACATTATTCGCCCATAAAGGAACTGCATACCCTTTTTTCTTAAATCACATTTCATCGTTAGAACAGTAGAAACCAGAGTTTCCAACCAGACGAAACCGGGGCAGAACCAGTGAGAAAACATGGGCTCGAGTTTTGAAACGAGCCCTAACATGTCATAGACCGTCACCCTCTGGGAGCAGTTAGCCATATACATTCAAGAAGGGAATCGTCACTCGTAAATCAGTTTAGTAAATAGATTTATAGTGTATGGTTTTTATTGTGTGGCACCGGACGAAATAACACAGAAAATACTTGTTTTAACAAATATGTAATATCTTTATAACAAATTGGGTAGTATTAGGAGTGGTATAAGGAGGGCAAAAATTATTTTTTCTGTGTTTGTGTGTCTGTCTGTTTATTTATTTGTTATTCTATTTAAAATCTATATCAACTATTGACACCCCCCCCACCCCATGCCCCCCCGCAAAATTTTTACCTCTGGTCCAAGAAAAAATGTGCAGCGCCTCTTGTGTCAGTTTTTAATTTTGTGGTGGGAGTGATTTGAGAGAAAATCCCTCTTAATTACTCTTTTCACAGGTATTGTAATGCTTTGATGTTTCCACTTTTATGTAAAGAGCTCAAGATATGTTGAGAAAGTTGCATGTGAAAAATTGACCATGCGTGTTCTTAAAATTGACGTTTTGGTCACATTTAGCGTGAGGGCGCTTCTCGCGATTTTTCGCTTATACTTCTCATTTGCTGTTGAAGTTTAACAGCATGAGTAATCCAAATTTGACCACCTCAAGAAAGTTGGTACCTTTATTACATGTAGTTGTCTGCAGTTGCTCATTTCACTTTAATTGGAATGCTCCCATTCAATTCTACACAAAGAAAGTGCATTGACCCTGTACATTTGAATAGGAGCTGTGAGCAACATTCACATGAGTGCTACAGGCAACTAAATGAGATTAGAATGATCAAATTTCTTGAGCAGGTCAAGTTTGTGATCATATTTGTAGCTGCAAAACAACTCAAAAAAGCAAAAGAAAAATCGTTGGCGAAAAATTGTGAAAAAGCGCCCTCACACTAAATTTTTGACCTAAACGTAATTTAAGAAACGCAATGTCCACTTTTTCATGCAATTTCCTAAAATCATGCTAGCTTGAGCTCATCTACATAAATTAGACTCAAAACAGACTCTCTATCACCATGTTTTAGAAGAACGGTCCAAAAGAGAGCCTCAGAATCAAAAAAAAAAAAAAAATCTTGGTCCAAGTACATTGTTTTGAACCATGCTCTCGAATTGTGCAATCTATCAAATCTCCAATCGAGGCGTGAACAACTTTGTCCTAAATTTGATATGAGATGTATGAATCCGATGTTTTAGTGAATGGTTACCTATGACAGTAAGTGATAAAGTGCAATATTCTCTGAGGAATGCTAACCATCTACCAAAATCAGGTGGCAGAACCAACCGATACAAAAATGTGCAATTCTTATTTAGTCGACTTTTAAATAACTTATGTAGGATGCCCATTTATCTATTACTTTCTATTAATTACACTGTTGCAAGAATGTTCTATTTTAATTTGGGCTTGAAATTTGTTTTTATCTTTGTTAATAAGGTAGTTATATTTTGACCTTTTATTGTATGGTGCCAACGTGGGCCATGTGTAGGTAGCCTTGATCAAGGCTGTCTGCTAAGAATCGACAACTTGCTATTTTCACACTGTACTGCATAATTAACCTTTATTCTCAATTATTTTGAACATTGTGTTTTCAGGTATGAAATCATGCTTAGTAATTTTTAGGGCTACCCTTCCTAGAGAAAGATTATATAACAAAAAACAAATTGATACACTGCAATGGTGATCTGTTGTCCCCACTGGCTGTGATCCTGGTTCCCTACTAGGCTAGGTATAAAACCACAAACCAAAAACTGTTTGGCCAGATGCAGTGGGTATGCTACTCGAGCGACAATCCTTCCTTGATCAACTTGCTTTGTGGTTTAATCTTCCTGTATAAAACTCCTATAAATTTTTTGCAAATGCAGAAAAAGTCTGAAGACTGTACAAGGCGCTCTGCCTGAGTTGAACTATTGACTCGCTAATGGATGCATGGAACCTAGGCCAGGTGGAATTAGAACCTCAATTATGTTTAATAAGTGAAATTCCTGGCAGTTTTTTTTAGTTTTAGAGGAGGAGGATATGCTCCATTTCGCGGGGGGTCATATTGTGACATTATATCAGAACGTGTGAACCAATGAATGAAGTGGTAGAGCGCCTTGAACAAGAGCTATGTGTAAGGGTGTGTTAAAAGTGTTGATGGTTGTGTTGCGGTGTTGCGTCGTTTGGCGATAATTCTGGTTTGTGTGGAGGAAGTTGTGTTTGTGAGTGTGGTGTGGTGTGCGCGTGGGTTGTGTAGTGGGTGTGCATGGGATGAATGAGTGTGGGAGTGGAGCATTTAGGTTTGTGCACATGTTGTTTCCATTAAGATTTGGAGTAGAGTTTTAAACTTCCTTAATTTTAGTGTCATTATTTCTTTAATATGCTCTCTTTTCAGTTTTAAATTGTTTTTAGATTAACTGTTTGCTGTAAATTTGGGCTACAATGCATTTGAATAAACCTTAAATGTCAAAAGCATTACAAAATACCTGTGAAAAGAGTAATTAGAGGGATTCTCTGCTCAAATCCACTCCCACCACAAAATTAAAGGACATGACACAAGAGGGCGCTGCACACTTTTTTCTTGGACCCGAAGCAAAAAATTTTTGTCATTTCATGTTGAGATAGGTATAATAGAATACAAAGAAACCCAGCCTTAATGAAAAGAAAAATGACCCATTTATAGCCCACTCCTAGTAGCATCAATTTTTCACGGCCAGCTCGTTCTTCCACCTGGCGTTCTTGGAGAGCAATGCATCTCCGACACGTCTTATAGGTGCATTTCGTGATTCCAGCACCTCCTATTTTATTCGTGGTTCCCTAGATATCCTTGAGAAAAGCTTATTCACCAAATTTGAGTTGATATCAAAATCTCAACTTTTTTGAGGTGAGTCGGGGGACGAGGTTGTGGATCACGAAATGCCCCTTTAACTTCCTGGGCGCTACCTGTCTATCTATCGGCATCGGAGTGGAGCCCTTACTTTGTCAGTAATCTCTCCTTACACTGTGAAAATAGTTCAAACAACTGTTGAAAATATGCACCAAACTGAACAACATTTTGTTCAGTGCTTTTGTTTAAATTGAAAGGGCTGTTTTAAAGCCTTTATCTCTATGCACGTTCTTGCCTTTGTTATGTCCTTTTTTTAAATGACGTATATTCAATGTAACAATAAAACAGTAGTGTATTTCCGTTTTAATATTTGTGACGGGGTCAGACTGTAAATTTATAGGCCCTGGAAATTGAAAGATAATTGGCCTAATGAGGCAAAAGACCTGACGTACATTTTTCTATCCAGCTCTTTTTGGAGCTCATGCGGCCCAAAGCGGCCTAAAATGGCGGCCCATCGGAAAAATGTCAGTACTATTGGCCCTGTGCTGAAATTAATTCGCTGTGGTGAAATTAATTTCATCGCGCCGAAATTAATTTCGCCAAAATACATGTAATACATTGTATGTTGTAACAAATAAAAAGACGCAAACGTTGAAAATTAATTTTGCAGAGCTTAACTTCTGAATATGACCAGGCTGAAATAAATTTTACCACGCTGAACTTCCGAATTTTGCCGTGGCAAAATTCTGAATTTCACCCCGGTGAAATTGTTCTGGCCATCTGCATCAGAAGTCACTTCACTTTGCCGCGATGAAATTAATTTTGCCGCGCTAAATTATATTTTCTACGCTGACATTTCGCCGCGCCAAAACTAATTTCGCCGCGCTGAAATTTCCAGCAAATCAAAGTAGTGGATTGCACACTGTGACCAATAGAAAGACACGCTCAACATTAATTTTGCCGAGCTGAAATTCTTAATTTCACCGCGGTGAAATGAATGTTGCCACGCTGAAATTCTGAATTTATCGCGGCGAAATAAATTCCAAAATTTCAGCTTGTCTTTTGATTGGGTCTAGGCGACAAGGAGCAATTTTGATTGTCAAGAATTTCAGCGCGGCGAAATTATGAGAGTTATGATTCTGGTGGTCAGGTCAATTTCAGCGCGGTCAAATTCAGAATTTCGCCACGCCGAATTTCGTAATTGAGCCAGTTATGACTCAAATGGCCAATGATAAATTCGGCCCTGATTTGTGATGGGGTCAAGCAAAATGGGTCATTTCAGTATCGGTCAAAATCAAAACTTGGTTTCAATTTCACATCGTGCCAAATTCTGAGCTTCATTTTGCTTTAAAAACACACGTCCCAGAGACATGGTCATACTATGATAGTAGATTTCAAATTAGTGAAAGTATATTTGTATAGGGGTGGTTTTGATGTGAGGGATCAATTATTGACCATGTGGAGACTAGACCTTTGTTGTCATTACAAAACATATTGTGGCTATTATACAAAGTTACTGAAAACAATCGGCTTACTGGAAACTGGTGAATTCAGGCTGGGATGTCAAAGAACTCACAATCCGCTTTGCGCTCTAATGCAAGGTTGCAAGGTTGGATGGCCAAATGAAAACTTAGTTGCGTTATTGATTGTGTATTAATATAAGAATGCATTATTTTACCTATGCTGTGATAAGGAATAATATTTTGCAGTGTCAAAGGTAAGGTGTGTTCAAATAACAACGTTTAAATAAATAATAACAACGTTTAAATATGTAATTGATGTTTTCATCCTGATACTTCAATTGAAACACCTGGTTGAATCTTTAAATAGGACTTGAATCAAGTACAATCTTCATACAGGCATATCTATAGTGTACATTCATTGATGTGAGCACCACAAACTTTTTACCTGAGTGTGGCCATTAAAATAAATCCTCTTGCCTCTCACGGTAAATGGACAGACCTAAAACTTTCAATGAGGTCTCACTCATTTTGAAATCTACTATAGTGTTGTCCAGAAGAATAAATAGAAAAGAACGTGAACAGGAAGAAGGAAATACAAAGGAACGTGAAAAAGTAGCAATTATCTATATCTCAAAATCAATATTAGCAACAACCGATTCAATTAGCTTGATCCATTAATTGCAACTATGCCAAAGTAAATTTAATTTCTTACAATAAAATGCTTAGTGTAAGTGTTATGCAACGCAATGTTTTGTTTTACTTGTGGTATAGGGTCTTTTCACGGAAGGTAGTTTATGTTAAATGACTTGTGTTTGCCCTCCAGATCACCTAAGCTCGCGAAGAATACAATACATGCACCTGGTTCATGCACCTGAATATTTCAGCTATTTCTGCAGGTGATCCTTTTGTATTTGTCACATGCTCGGGTAGTTCTGGAGACGGTCTAGTAAAGATAACCTACTGACCTCTTTTAATATCTAAAATAATAGACAGTCTATTGAAAAATGGTTTTACATTTTGTATTTTAATAGGGTGTTCGATTTGGTTTCTTGAATAAAGCGATTACTTTGAAGTCAATGTGTTGGTATCATTTCTTTTTCAACAGCCCTTTATTTTGTCAAGTATTTTGAGCATCATCGTATTGCTCTCATTCTTACACGGCAGAAAAGTGCGCAGAATTTGAACACATATCTGTAACGCCTTTTGAGCACATGGATGCCATAATAATAATTTTAGATATGTAATGTAGTGTTACGTCCTACCATCTATGAGTATTTTCCTTTGTTTATTATAATAGTGGTGAATAAACTAACTGCAACTTGGTTAGCACCATTGAGGCCATTTTCAGACCATATATGTTCAGTGCAAATTGTTAAATTTTCTAGATTTTCTGCCATTCGTCAATTATGCAGATATATCCAAAACTTCTCTAATACATGGTGAGTCAAAAATAACTTGACCCTGAGTGTGTCCGCCATTTTGAATTTTTAAATAATATATCTAACATATGTGGTATCTGCGGAAAGCTTATTTCAATATCTTTAATTTGCTGCAAAGATCATTCCAATCGGTTAAGTATAGTCCGAGCTACAGTCTTTCGAATCAAGAATCTGCAGTGAATAAATAGCCTGATTTTCTTCTGGACTCTGATTTCCTTCGCTGAATGCCGTTCATTTCAATGTGAATCCGTGGATAGGGCAGATAACCGACTACTTGATTCAAACGACTGTAGCTCGGTCTATACCTAACCAATGTGAATGATCGTTGCAGTAAATTAAAGATAATAAACCCAGCTTTCAGATGATACCAACTTGTTAGATATATGTAATTAAAATTCAAAATGTCGGACACAATCAGGGTCAGTTTTTTTACTCACCTGGTATATGCAAAACTACTCAAATTCGTCATTGATAAAGGCGGGTTTGAAGTAATAATCGTAGCTTGATTGTAACACATGATACATCAATAGGAACATCAACACTATCACTGTGATCACCAGAACTTTTACACGGCCAGTGGAATGAAAGGGGAGTATCTCTAAAAGTCTGTTTAATCATCTAAAAGGTTGTTGATTTAAAAAAAACAATTGGCAACATTTGCAAAACCTATCGCCTAGTTTGGCATGTGCGTTTCTCAACACTGACCTCAACACTTTACCTATATACTTTTCCGTGAATATTTCCGTTCCGTACAAACCTTTGGAATCGAGGGTAGAGGTACGGACAAGTTGTACTAATTGACTGTCCCCCAAAATGAGTGTGGCAGAGATTTTCGTGAAACTGAACTTAAGACCAAGTCGAAGTTAATTTAAAGGTGAGGAGAAGTGCAGGCTGTAAATTATCTTCTTGTGTCGTTTTTGGAAACTTTAGCAGGTGTATTTGAACAAGTGGAATAGTACCAATGAGTCTTTACACTGCAGACTGTAGTTATCATCCATTGTCAATATTATTGTTTTCACAGGGGTAAGCCAACTATTTTGATTTGGCAATGCTCGGTATATGGTTTGGTCACTTTGATCTTGAATGCGTTTAGATTATGATGAAAAACGTCAATCGTCAATTGCATTATTGCTGACGCTCTGATAGAAATAACCACCAGCACTCGGTGGTCCAAAGTTCCATCATTCTATCTCTTACTCTGTCCCTCTCTCTTTCTCGCTTCTCTTTCTCCTCATCTCTCGCTCTCGCTTTAAAGAAAGTATAAAGAAAATATTCAAACATACTATATGAGCTTTTACTATAGACCAGTTTAACATCCTACGTCAGTTTCTTTTGTTTGACTGTCCAATCCATGCCTGCCAAGCGTGATGGCCCATAGTATTAAACTCTAACAGATACAATTGCCCAGTATAGTGTGTAACAGTCAGGAGGAGGCCGACCTAGTTCAGATACCGGCCTAACATGTTTACAAACATTGCTGTTAGCTGGTCTATATAACATCTCATATAGTTTTTATAGTTTTATAAACTACTTAGAAAATATTGAAACCTGCAAAAGTAGCTGATATTAGGTTAATCATCCTAGTTTGACAGGCTAGCAGGCCATGGCATGGACATCTTGCCAGCATTCAGTATGCCGTCGGGTATATTTTTTGCATAATTTGACCAATCATGCCGGGATTGTATTTATATACCGGTGTGAAAGCCGATATAAGCCGCGGGAGCCACAGTCCGGGGCTCCATAGACGATAACGGATAAAGCGTGAAACTATGTTACGTGAAGATTCAACTGAAATCGATTGCCCTATTGTTCACCATTGTTCCGCAGACTTTGATACTGACGCCGGACAATAATACTTCTACACCGGCTCAGGATTTGATCGACGGGTACCCATGCAATGTAAGTGAGGTATGCCTGCACCCGTGTGTGTGTTTGTGTGGTGTGTGGTGTGTGTGTGTGTGGTGTGTGTGTGGGGGGGGGGATGTGTTTTCAAAAGGCACGCCATGACGCCCGGATGCTAGCGATGATTTTAAAGCCGTGGGGCAGGCAGGTCAACCTGAGATAATGAAGACAATGTCAGTTGCTCTGCAAGTTCGAAAAAATATAACCACCGAATTAGTTTCTCGAAGATTCTACTAAGGTTTTAGGTATCGTTTGAAATATTTTTGCATACTATCGCTGCTAAGAGTTAATTTTATCTACCGAGTTCAAGTTCACAACAATAAAAAGACAAAAACGTTATTTTCTTATACCTTTATTTCAAAGTTGATCCATTGTCAAATCTAGTTCATTTCCTATATATATTCTTGTTATTATAAAAATATTGCATAGACGCTATTAGATAAATATATTGTTTCTCAGGAATGGACCATACACTTATCCTCTTAAAATAGATTAAATCCGGAAATTTGGCCACCACATTTTCCTCTTCATAAAAAAAATATCTACACTATTCAAATATACAACTTAATAGTATATGCACTTACTACAGTATTTTCTGTACACAACATTTCCTTTTTTGATAATCGCTTGCCTTTAGTTCCACCTACAAATATTTCCCCTTTTTTGTTTTTTCTTTGAATCTCCAGTTGCATGCCTGCTGTATTTCTGACGTCTAAATTCACAATCAGTCTTTATTTTCCAATTTATTTTCCGATCTTTGCCTTAATTGGGATGTAAGCACGTTCTGCTTGAAATAAGCACTTTGTCGAAACGGTTTGTGCTTTACTGGCACCCCGTGGGCCCTGCTCCCAGTCGAATCAGTCACTTTACGAATAAGTCATGTAATACTGGTACATTTATTCCGTAAAGGCAGCTGAATTCGACTGGGAGCGAAAAAATGGGCAGTCAATGTACCAACCCCTTCGAAACTGAAGCTGAGCTGAGGAGAGTGCCGTTTTGTATATGGATATGATTATGCAGTCTGTACGGATAGTACCGTATTCAATCGCCAGCCATGTTGGTGGACAAGATAGACCGTATTCCAGGACTTACAATATATATTCACCTGTTATGTCTGCCCTGTGCAAATGCTATAGATCGATTGACAGTTATGTATTGTAGTCCTGTATTGTATTTTGTCTACCAACACGAGCTGGTTTACTGGCTTTATTTGATCGTCTAGTAGCTAATTGTAAACTAACTTAACCCACCGTAATCCTAACTCGCCTTGGCCAATATCAGCCCCCGTGTTTGCTCTGTTACAATACCCTTCACATAACGGAAGCTCGTCCAGACAGCAGTAGAATCTAGTAGCATACTGCGGCCTCTTCCTGAAAATTATTTTGACCATGTTGATAAAAAAGGACACATCCCCAGCTCTTAATTTGAGTATCTTACTCAAAGTTGAGTCAACCTTACATCCTTGTTGACTAAATTTTAGTCATTGGTTGGGTAAAATAGACTCAGCTTTGTGTAAGTTTTACTCACTGTTTTTTGACTACGATTTTACTCAACATAAGAGCTGTGACCTTTTACTCAGCTTTTTTGGAGTGTTGCCAAACTGAAGTTGACTTTTCACTGATACCTAAAACGCCTAATTGTAAACAACTGTAGCTGACTAATTATGGATCGAAAGTGCTTGTTCATATCGGAGTGAATAAAATAACATATATACATTTTGTTTAGGTCAAAACAGAATTAATGATTATTGATTACTGAATTATGATCGTATTTATGCATACCTTTTCGATGAACATAACACGCCAACCGGTGGTTCCAATGCAACTGGGTTTTACTGGTTAGCACATTGGTGTTTAACACAATTTTATACAGTGGGTGTTTGAACTTCACTTTGTGTATTTTATATACAACGAAAATTGGATTAAATAACTGTTTGAAAATCAGCACTAACATTGTTGTTAGTGTTTTACTTTAATAGTGTTTAAATATTTCCACCTGGTCTTACTAATGTCTCACGCAGTCACGCTACAGTTTTAAAATACCATCGATAGTTTGAAATCCCAGTAAGACATAAACACACCCAAAGAGTAACTCCGCACCCCTGAAAGTTGTCTGTCACGTTCAAACGATACATCGTGTTTATACAATATGGGGATAGAATTGGAGAGCGGTGTGTTATTTACGGCGTATTTAACAACTCTTTGGTGTCGCTCGATGGTATTGTTGAAGTTTATGCCTCTTTGACCGAACCCACCCCCGATGTAAAGTTGCATCATCCTATTGACATCATACGGTTGAAATCATTGCAATCCTCTTCTTCCTCGTCATGACAATTTTCCCCTTCTCTATAGGGCTTACTGCAATTTTAACATCCTGGGGTGGGTTCGGTCAGGGGCATACTTCAACAGTACTTCTCAATCACCACAAATGAGGTGTCAAAATGCGCGTAAATAACACCGCTTTCCATTCTGTCCCATATGTTCTAACCGTTTATCGTTTTGAAACTTGACTTCAAATTTAGGGTGGGGAGTTTACTTTTGTTTGTTTTATTTAAACTTAAGACTAACACAGGTTGATCTTTGCTAGCCCCCTGCGACTGGCATCCACCAACCTTTAAAGCCACCGGATTAAATCATTGTAGTAGTCCTAATGTAAGTGTTTAAAAGTAAAATATTACTTGATTTTAAATATAGCCAAATATATAAGATTCAAAACTAAATTTGAACAATTATTTAAAAAAACTGTGTCGGGTCGCCAAGGCATAATTTACAAGAAATAAGAACAACATTACAACGCATTTTAAGAGTGATGGTTTTTCTATTTAAGTTGCCTTTTATTTACAGAAACAGTTGAATAAGAAATCTCATAACTGATTTAAAGAGATGTTTGTACATGAGCATAGATTGCATTATAACATATCACCTTGTGTACAACTTGATCTCCCGTTGACCTTTGACCCTTGTGTGTGACATTTGACCTCACATAGTTGTAAGCTTTAATTAACATAGGTTACACCTTCCCTGTCATTTCAAAAAGAACTAGAAAACACGCCCAATTGGGCGCAAAATGTGTTAAAACTGAATCCCGAATTTATAAGCTTTATTTAATATAGGTTACACCTTCTGTCATTTCAAATACAGAAATAGACAAACGCCCATTGGGCGCAAATTGTTAAAACTGAATCCCTCAAGTTATATCTTAATTTAACATCGGTTCCCTTCATATCATTTCAAATGAAGAAAAAGAAAAAACGACCCCCACTCGGGCGGCAAAATGTGTTAAAACTGAATCCCCAATTTATATCCAACTTTTAAATTTACATAGGTTCCGTTTATCCTTCATTTCAATAAGAACATATAAAACGCCCAATGGGCGCAAAATTGTTAAACTGAATCCCCAATTATAAGCTTTAATATTAACATAGGGTACACCTTTTGGTCATTTCAAATAAAGAACATAGAAAAAACGCCCAATTGGGCGCAATGTTGAAACTGAATCCCCAAGTTATAGCTTTAATTTTACTAGGTTACACCTTCGTGTCATTTCAAAAAAGAAATAGAAAAACGAAACGCCCAATTGTCGCAAATATGTTAAACTGAATCCCCCAGTTATAAGCTTTAATTAACATAGGTTTACACCTTCCTGTCTTCAAATACAGACAATGAAACGCCCAATTGGGCTCAAATGTGTTAAAACTGATCCCCAAGTTCATAAAGCTTTAATTTCCATCGGTTAACACCTTCATATATTCAACTAAGAAATAGAAAAAAACGCCCAATCGGGCGCAAAATTGAGTTTAAAAACTGATCCCATTTATAAGCTTTAAATTTAACATAGTTTACAACTTCCTGTCATTTCACATTACAGAAAATGAAAACTCCCAACTGGGCGCAAAATTTGTTAAACTGAATCCCAGTTTTAGCTTTAATTAACATAGTTACCCCTTCCTGTCATGTTCAATAAAGAAATAGAAAACGACGCCCAATTGGCGCAAAATGTGTTAAAAACTGAATCCCCATATTATAAGCATTATTTTACTAGGTTCAATACAACCTTCCTGTCATTTCAATAAGAAAATAGAAAATGCCCAATTGGCGCAAATGTGTTAAACTGAATCCCGAATTTTCTAGCTTTAATTAACATAAGGTACCCCTTCCTGTCATTTCAAATAGTTAACAATTTTAAAAAAAAAACGCCCATTGGGCGCAAAATGTGTTAAAACTGAATTCCCCCATTAATTAGCTTTAATTTTACATAGGTTACACCTTCCGGTCTTCAATAAAGAAAATAGAAAAACTGGCCGGGAAAACGCCCCATTGGTCGCAAAATAATGTAAACTGAATCCCCAAGTTATAAGCTTTAATTAACATAGGTTCACCTTCCTGTTCCTTTTCAAATACAGAAAATAGAAAACGGCAGCCCCAATTGGGCGCAAAATGTGTTAAAACTGAATCCCCAAGTTCTAAGCTTTAATTAACATAGTTACCCCTTCATATCATTTCAAATAAAGAAAATAGAAAAACGCCCATCGGGTGCAAAATTGTTAAACTGAATCCCCAAGTTATAAGCTTGTAATTTATCATATGTTACACCTTCCTGTCCATTCAAATACGAAAATAGAAAAACGCCCATACGGCGCAAAATGTGTTAAACTGAATCCCCGAGTTAAAAGCTTTATGTATCATAGGTTACACCTTCCTGTCCATTCAAATAAAGAAACTAGAAACAACGCCCAATGGGCGCAAAATGTGTTAAAACTGATCCCAAGTATACTTTAATTATTACATAGGTTTACACCTTCCTGTCACTTTCAATTACAGAAAATAGAAAAATGCCATTGGGCGCAAAATGTGTTTAACTGAATCGCCAAGTTATAGCTTTAATTTACATAGGTTCCCTTCCGTCCTTTCAAATAAAAAGAAAAATAGAAAAACGCCCAATTGGGCGCAAAATAGTTTAAACGGATCCCCAAGTTATAACTTTAAATTTAACATAGTTACACCATCCTGTCATTTTCAAATCCAGAAAATAGAAAACCCCATTGGGCCAAAATGTGTTAAAAACTGATCCCCAAGTTATAAGCTTTATTTAACATAGTTACCCCTTCCTACATTTACAAATAAAGAAAATAGAAAAAAAAAACGCCCAATCGGCGAAATGTGTTAAAAACTGAATCCCCAAGTTTCTAAGCTTGATTTAATATAGGTTACACCTTCTGTCATTTCATAAGAATAGAAAAACGCCCCCACTGGGCGCAAAATGTGTTAACTGAATCCCCAAGTTATACACGTTAATTTATCATAGGTTACACCTTCCTGTCCTTATTCCAAAATACAGAAAATAGAAAAAAACGCCCATTGCGGCAAAATGTGTTAACTGAATCCCAAGTTAGTAGCTTTTAATTTTACATGTTACCACCTTCTTGTCAGTTCAAATAAAGAAAAGAAAACGCCGCAATTGGGCGCCATATCGTTACAACTGAATCCTCCCCGTTTAAAGCGTTTAATTTAACATAGGTTCCACCTTTCCATGTCATTTCAAATAAAGAAAAGAGCCACAACGCCCAAGTGGGCGCCAAATGTGTTAAAATTGAATTTCCCCAAGTTCTAAGCTTTAAATTTAACATAGGTTTGTACAACCTTCTGTCAGTTCAATAAAGAAATAAAAACTCCCAATTGGTCGCAAATGTGTACAACTGAATCCCAAGTTATAAGTTTAATTTTACATAGTTACACCTGCCTGCATTTCAAATAAGAAAATAGAAAAAACGAAAACGCCCAATTTTGGGCGCCAAATTTGTTAAAAACTGAATCCCCTATTATAGCTTTAATTTAACAAGTTACACTTCCCTATCATTTCAAAAGATGTTACCTAAAACTTTGTCTTAAATAATATCAAACACAATACATGGTAAACGCTTCAATCAATACGTTATAACTCGGGGTCCGTGCCTGACATTTCTCTTCCTTTCACTCTCCTATTTGTTACTCACCCTTTCTCTATCCCTGCACCTTTTTAACCAACTCCCCTCAAAAAGGCAGTCTTGGCGAGAACTAAAATAAAGAATGCTTTTTAAGCCTTTAAAACATGTCATATGATGGTTTTATCACTTTGTCTGAAATTGCATCGCTTACACACCCAAACACTAAACCCAAAATAATAGTTAAAAAAACAAACGTTTTTTTTTTTACGTAGATCATTTTCATAAAAGAAACATTGAATGAAAGACCTTCAGCAAATAGACTCCTTCGCATTTGTAGAACAGTGGTTTCTATAGTCGTGTCGCTAAGGCCGACCCGACAAAAGACACAAAGATTTTCAACACTTCCGATGCAAACCTTACTACGTCCATCGCTGATATTTTAACACGTTTTTGTAAATTATAATAACGCAGTGCAATACTGTTGAGGTTTCCTTGTTAGAGTCACGCTCTCTCGAATCAAGTGATACGCTACTCATCTATACAGTACTTACAATCAGGACCCTTAAAAGGGAACCCTAAAAACTAACTGCCCTCCCTCCACCAGGAACTTCCGGTTTTTACTATTTTTACAGAATGTAAACACCCATTGTTTTTCAACACTCATGAATTGATTTCAGTAGTCTTTTCATTATGTCATTTTTTTCCATGCATTATTCCCTTTTAAGAATTAATCAAATAACCTCTTTGCAAAGCTAAAATTGGAATAAAACCCTCCATTTTACTCTTTGGGATGATTACAAATCACTCTATCTAGAGGTATGCATTCAAAAGGGTAGTGTTTACTTTCATCACGTGTAGAAAAATTTTGTACACATTTTCCTTCTGCGGTTTGTGAGAATACATATATAGGCATTCCTGAGGTGTCATCAGATTATTAATGCGCATTAATTCTATCACCAGGCGAACATCGACCCTTGTTTAATTGGCAACATATGGTAGAGCCGATGTGACCTCATCCTGAACTGTGTGCAGGCACATCATGTGCATCAAGATTGATGTCATGATTAGTATTGATGACAACACAAGTTTACTCCGTAGTTGGAAATGTCATCTCTCGGTGTTATATTGTAATTATCTTCTTGACGAATATTATCTGATAGGCCCTATGGATTGGGGCCTTAATTATGCTAAGTTTAATTTCGTCTTTCTATTAAGAACTTGAAGGGGAAATGCTATAGTTTGTTCACGAGAAGAGGACATTATCCCCGCAATATTAACCAATGAAAATGTTTAATCAAATAATTTAATCTTACTCCAGAGTGGCCGGAACAAAACGTTGAACCAAGAAAACAGTGGCACCTGGGTTGCAAAATTCTGTTTACAAAAACGTTTAAGCAACTGGTGTTTGTTCACATAATTACGGGAACCTTTACGTGTCTTTTAATGTGAATGCAAACAGATTGTATATGCTCGTCCGCATGCCCGAAATTTCAGTATGACACCTCCGTTGTACTAGATGTTCACTCACTCTGCTTCGAACCGCCAACCTCGTATCACGTGTGTTAAAATGTCTGAAAAGGAAGAAAAGAGCAGATTATGCCATTATTGGCACTAAACGTTCAGAAGGTGGATTTAATGAAGCTCGGTTTCTAACATAATATTTGTGCACGGATCAGTATTCATTCTATCAGATATCGTGGCTGCGTTGGTATATCTCCAGTTTCTCCACATGATAATTCAGGGCGTAACAGGGGTCAACTTGTTAGGGGAAAAACTCCCGGCGTTGAGGCAGATTTCCGGTTGGGGGGTTTGAGGCAGATTTTCCTGGTATGAGGTAAAATTTCCTGCTAAGCATACAAAAACGGGTGATTTAGCATGAGTTTCAAGCTTCTTCTCCGATTCAAATCCTTGGGGTGGCCCCTGGCCCCCCCCCATCGCCTGTTACGCAAACTGTTGATATCGTTTGAGCTATTTCTTCCCCTTTTTTTTGGGGCTTTTACTTGATGCCGCACACACACCAGTGTAACACTGTGAGTGTCTCTATTGCCCAAGGATGTTGCTATCCTTTACCCCTGTGCTCATATCTGTAACCTTGCTCTACAACGAGGCTGTAAGACGTGACTCAGGATCTGCTCCCAGCATTCCCTCATCGTACTTGCAACAAGCTCCATACCCTGTGTTGCAGATAAAAAAAAGAATACGAACGTGTAATAGGAAGTCTATAGTGGAGATATGATAATTTAGAATGGACTGAACCCAGGCTAGCTGTTAGTTTGGATTACTTGTCTTCTTTTTCCACTTATCTCCGTTTCTTCTATCTTTACAAAGAGATAACTCACATTTGAAAAAGTAGTGCGCCCTCAAGATTTTGTCAAAATTGATATTTTGCATGATTGTAAAGTTTTATATACAATTGCCCTAACTGAAATGATTAAGCAAAATCGCAACAGAACGATTTTATAATAAATGACTCCGGAGTCAAGTTTATTCAGGAGACGACGGAAACGGCGCTTAACACAAGAAAAAGCACACGCCCGAGTTGATCCCATGGCATCCACCCAGTTTTGACAGGTTTGGTGACCTGGGTGGTTTTAATATTATTAATGAGTATGAGTCTATGATCATAACAGACACAATTGTTATTGAAGTGACAGCAAAGTTAAAAGTTAGCCTATTTAGCCTCTTAAATGTGAGGTTTTGTATGCAGCGTCGCGCCCACAGTTATTTGAGCGCGGACGTCGGAGAACGCGAAATTCTATTGAGGTAGTTATTCTTATGGTAATTCTGTGTTCTTTCAATGGCTTAGACGATTATTTGGACGAAATTTCATATTTTGTGAAAATGTGGCAGTGCCGCTTAAGCAATTCGCAATCCTGAAAATATATAATTGAGTTTCGACTTTCCAGTCTTTAAACACTTTCTCTAATGTGGTTCTATAAAAAAAAAAACAGATGATTTAAAAGCTGCTAAAGAATCAGGTGTTATAGAATTGGTCTGTTTTTAATGCACCCAAGGAGGCTCTGAGCTAATCTTAAGGTAGTTCTGCGGATTCTGGAAAACCTAAATGCTTTCAAATCAACAAAAAGGTTATTGGAGTTCATTTAAGGAGTCGAAGCGTTTGCTAAGGGTACCGACCGTAGATTGCCTCCCAGCTATTGGTATAACTGGTCTCTGTCCTAGCTTGTACCACCACCGTCGTCATTTCGTCCACCGTGGGGATGGACCGTGATTAAGTGTCAAATGGAAGGTAATATTCTTGCCATATCTGAAAGTAGGCCAATAAGATCTTAATCATAAGAAAAAAATTTCTTCTAATCGGTTGAATTTCTCTCTCTCTCTCCTTCTCTCTCCGCTCTCTCTCTCTCTCTTACTGCCATCTTCTTCTATTTTTTTCTCTCCTCTCTTGCTTTTAACTCATCGCTTGTTTAAGGAAAATTTAAGAAGATCTCTGCCCTGCTCCCTAATCGTTGTTGCAACAATTCTCAACGAGAGGTGGTAAACTCGCATGCAGGAAATCGACGTGAAGGCTTTTTAAACCCAAGGTTTAAACGCCGGGGTGGGCGGGGGTGGCGGAATTCAACATTTTTTTTTTTTTTTTTTTTTTTTTTTTTTTTTTAACATTTCTTGCAAATAAAAAAAAAATCGCATCTCCCTTCGGTTCTCTATTTAAAACTATATTCCCTCATGTTTTATGATTAAAGGTCAGTACTCTCTCCTTAATGAAATTGATCTGTCTCCTCTGGCTCATATTTTTAATATACTCTTCCGTCAAAACTCCATTCCCTTTCCGTAAATAATGCCCTCCCAAAACCGAAAGTTGATTTAAATAATTTCCAAAGATAATACACAGTTATTGGAAAAAAACACACAAAAGTAATATAATAAATGTTTGTGTACAAGGTCCTGTTGTTCGTTCGTTCATAACCCCCCCCCCCCCCGCCTGACACACCAAAAGAAATTGCTAAAGAACTTTAAAAAAAATGAGCAAATATCTGTGGATCACATTTCTCGCTAGACAATTGTAGCTATGATTCAACCCAGCTTCCTTTGGAGGTCGGGTTCAGTAGGTGTCTAGTTCCGGTTGACCCAAAAACGCATGCCCCCTCTCTTTTGTGAACCGGGATTAAAGGCTTTGCATATCCTAATTCATTTGGTATAGATATTCATATTTTAATAAAGTAAATCTGTTTCAAAAACTAACCCAACAGCCATTGTTGCAAGTTGGAAAATACAAATAAAAGAAATAAGCAAATTGACTCCTGCAACTCTGACCATTGACCAAGTGGCAGGTTCGAACTCCCTCCCCCAGATTTATTTCTAGGTAAACAGTTATCGCATAGAACGGATTTTGAAGCCCATTTGGCAGATTTAACGAAAAATTCAAAGACAGCTTGATATAATTTGCTATTCAGAATAGAATCTCTTTGAATTGAAGTCAGCATGCATTACGTGCCGTATGGCACGCACGTTTATTGAGAAAAACGCTCATAATTTGCCAAATATAAAGGTGCCAGCGACTGCATCGAATCTGCTTTCCCGGATGTCTTTGTCACATGATCAGGTATTAGACAATCAATGCAAATTACAAGAGCTTAATAAATATGTCTATATGGTCTAGACAAAGGGTTGAGTGGATGACGTATATACTGTATACTCAACAATTCAGAAATAGCAATTACACAGTAATTTCAAAATGAGCACCCGTATTCAAGAAAAATGTTAACATAAATATTTAAAACATTCAGATTCTCGAAGCTATTTGGAGTGATTGTCTTGAAGGCGTCCTCGCGGTGATGTAATTCGCTGCGGGTGACATTGAGATAAATTAATAAAAGGGACAGAGAGAGAGGAATGAAAGGCTAGAGGGCCGACGGCCATCTTGATTCGATGAGCTCACAGGCGAACGGATAAATGTTACCGCCCAGGCTCATTACTACGCAAACCTTCAGCTGCTTAGATTTGGGGGGGCCCGAATTATGCCCAAGACCAATGGTCCCTAGACCATACTAATCTGAAAATATTTCTACAAATAATATTTTAAAATGCTCCTGGAGCATATTTGAATACACAAATGGTCCAGGGGCATATGGCAAATATGATCATGGAGCAGTGGAGAAATATTCTAGAAGTCAAATACTGCTCCAAGACCATATTTGCCATATGGTACTGGAGCATATGCATTCAAATTTGACCATATGGTCCTGGATCATAATTTCCGGCCAAAATCTCATTGAAGCCAAACCTCACAGCATGATACAAAATGCACTTTCTCTTGATTTCGCCAGGGAACCTCGGATATAAAATGAGCCTTAGATATCCAAGAACAAGTTTCAAAACAAGGGGTTTAAAAGTGAAAAGTCAGTTACAAAATTAAGGTTTATTTATACTCTAGGAAATGCCTTGAATTCGGTTATTTAGGGTGTAAAACATGCGTGCTATAGGGTGGGACGTTGCCCCCTATTAGCCGTGGGATTACGTTTTAGCAAACCGCCTATAAAGACCAAACGATTGCTTGACCCTTATCTTTTGAAACTCACTCTCCAACTCACACCCCACCCCCATCGCAATCTCCACAAATGTTTTAGCCTTCACACTATCTTTGAACTGGTGGAATTTTGACCTACCTCTGTTGAGTGTACATCTAGTGGCAATTTCCCAAATAATAAGAGCCAGAGAGTAGACATCCATTTGTTTGAAGGACTCGATGTCCTGAAGATTAACTTTGCTTTCTAAGGCTTCTGGTGACATGTATCGTGGCGTACCAACCTGCAAAAATTCAATCAAAGAAAAATCCTAAATTTTGATGTCACTTTTGGTTAAAGACATCATCACATGCACAAAAATCTTTCAACCAAATTCTAAATGTTGAATATGGATTAAGCAATTTTTTTCTTATTTTAAAAAAATCGTTTGAGTTTTTTCGTCTCTTTCTTGTCCCGTCAGTAATGCGTGCTCGGCAGGAAATTTTAAATCTTTACCTCTCTTAAAGGCCCGACTCAGAGATTTCCTGAGGAGGGCCGCCCTCAATTTCCAAAAAATTGTGTTTTTTGCATAACATAAAAAAAAAAAAAAAAAAATGCTTAAGTTGCATTATACTAATCACTGGTGCAAATTGCTAAGCTTAAATTGAATTCCTTCATATAGAAAATCACACCTTGTTATAAAATAAAATCCGGATCCGGATTTTGTTATGCACAGTTATCTTATGGGACGTAGTACTAAACATAATGTTACTGCCATCAAAACGAAAATCCGATACACCTCAAAATTCGGAATTGGTGAATTTTTGGTTACATCTTTAGTTCTAGTTGACTATTTTTCATTATACACCAAAAAATAATATTTCGGAAATCTCTGAGTCAGACTTTAATGTTTTGGGTTTTATTCTGTCTGAAAATACTGCGAGGAATCTCTCCAGTCTCGTGTATATCACTCTAAAACTTGCGTTTAGAAAGTGATAGCAAAGATTATGTTTAGAAAAGGTATGTTTAGAGTTTATAATGTTTAGTAATTTGATTTGACGTTTAGCCTCTGAACAGGCTTACAAAGAGATGGCAATGTATTTAAGTGTTTACCCGCCTAATATTTTTACAGTTTCTTCTCCTTTAACCCAAATTGATGTTTAATTTATAATTTCTTGCAGCCCCTCATTTGATCTTTACCTACAGTGGGAAGGTACTGCGCGTTCTGCAGGTGTTCATACAACTGAACGACTTCTGCACTTTTCGCAGTAAAGTGCTTTATAGAGTATCAAGATATGATGCATATAGCAATGTGCACGTTATTTAATAATACACGAATCATACACAAATGACTGCGATTTATGCAATGGCTCAAACTAGATGATGCGATACCTTGAGACCAATATATTGGTCTCAGGCGATACCGACATGGTTTGTAAACCAGAGACAATGATAAACCCACCCCTTAATGAACAAGAAAGTTATCTTGTCGCTTGATGACCACTGTGGCATCATCAGGCACTCTCTGAATCGTATTACAGCTTGCGTATTTGCGCCCTCATTTTATTTACATGGCGCTTGTCATGGGCAGGATTTTAAGATATGACCTGGTGAAAAATTATAAGTTTCTTCCCTGTTTTTGTGTTCAGTTTACATTTTACACCGTATGCCTACTTAGCGTTGTGGTCCTGTAAACCCAGCGCTAAATATTTTAATTTGGTAGAATAGATTCTAAATAACACGTGTTAATAATTGTTTCTCACAACTTTCTAAAAATTCTTCAGATTTGTCCACACCTGTAGCGTCTACTCATAGCGTTTAGAAATGTTAGTTTATGTAAATGAACTAAACTACATTTTAAAGAACTCCGAAGGCGTTTTCATAAGTCGACTTTATCAACACATATTAGTAGCAGTTTGTGAATGTTAACGGTCTAAAAGGTGCAATTTTGATAAACACATTCAAATAATAACGCCACGTCTCTACATTCAAAGCATGTTTGCTTACGTGCTAAACCATGGAGTTATTATAAGGGAGTGTTCATAAATACTTTGGTGGGGGGTTTTGAAAAGTTGGAGCTTCGGACATCAAAATTTTTTTGATCCCCTTTTTAGGTTCGAAATTTTTTTGACCCCCCGCCCTTTAAGGGTCTTAAAATTGTTTGATCCCCCCTATACCTCAAATACCAAATCATTGATGTGTAAGATTTGTAGCGGACAAGATAGCTCAATCAGGTAAGCGCTCGACTCCAGTGTATTGCTCATCCATGCGTATAGGCGTGCGTTCCAGCCCTATGAGATTCAGCTGTCTTGTAATTTCCTGGACAAGAAATTAACCGCTTGGTTGTCTCGATTCACCCATGTGATATTTGGGAAGCTGGTCCCGGCTGCGATGGTTATCTCGATGTTTGTTTGCTGATAAGGGAAAGCGCTGATCCCGATCTGCTGCATCCCTTGAAATGATGCTAAATGGTTTATGGTATGGTTGGGCCACAGTGATCAGCGACCATTTGTGAAAGCGCTTAGAGGCCAATACAAATAAGGCGCGATATAAATCCTGCTATTAATTATTATTATTATTATTGTTGGGGTGGTAATCTTTATATGTATTGTTTACTGCAATCAATGATAATGTTATCTAATGTTAGAAAAGTTGGTTTTAGAAGACAACGATTGGTTTTGATGACCCTGGGGTGGGTGCGGGAGGGGTGCCCGCGCCAAAGCGTGGAAGCCTCGCAACAATCACTTCCTTGATACATTTTCTCTTGCAAACGGGCGTAAATTTAGTTTTGACATTGGGGGATGGTTGATGAAAATTTATACTACAGGGTTTGCTGAAAAGATCCATTACTAGCACATGTGCACGCGAAGCGCGCTAAAATTTTGCCAAACTTTTTGAAGCCAAACTGTTTTGAAGTTAAATTGTGATTAGACAAAATGTGCGCGAAGCTCACAGAAATCTACCATTTTAAACCTATTTTTTGTTATGGTAAAATATGAGGTTGAAATTTCCGTCAAAAACCTGAACGGGCATCAACATTGCGGGGGGGGATGTGGACATCCCCCTCGTTTTTTGGATTATAATCGGTCCATCCCCAGGACTGACGCCTTGCCTTGCAAAGATAACACAATTTGAATTTCCAATGTGGCTCACATCAATGATAATACTTGAGTATGCTTAATGGTATTACAATTCAAAAGGTAGTTTGTTGGGGGGGGGGGGGGGGGGGGGGGAATGTAGCATCGACGTTCGAAGAGAGTTCATACCCCAATCAATAAAACCCCAATTCAAAAAGAAAGGCTGATGGAAAAAATGTGGCTGGTTGTAACACTAGCTACATTGCAATCACAAAGGGTGAGCTAGGTAAAATATTAGTGAAGTTGTTTCTGGACTAAAAGATTAGGGTGGCCACAATGTGGACATGGCACTTATTATAACGGGAGTGGGCACAAGAAAGGTGCCTCCCTTCCGCTCGAAGCGCGGAACCCTAGTAATCTTCTTTTTCATACACATTTTCAATGGAAAAGTTGATTTCCCAAGATGCAAATTGGATGATACTTTGAGTAAAGTTATGTTTTGGTTTTGAATGGAGGCAAAATGTCCTTATTTTTGACGCCCCCCCCCCCAATACCGGGTGGAATTTTTTGATCCCCCCTTGTGGGGGGACCTAAATTTTTTTTGACTCCCCCCCTCATATTTTTCCAACCCCACACCAGAGTAATTTATGAACACTCCCTAAAACTCCATGCTAAAACATTTGATGGTATAGTGTTTAATAACTTAATACTATGAAAAACAAGTATTGAATGCGTCATATGTTTAAAATTTTTTAAAAAGATTTACCAAATGACAAAATGGAGGCGAGAAAAGTGTTTAATCGGCCAAACACAGTTTTTACAGGTCAAGCTAACACAAAACGGATTTCGAAATACCGTTTATTTATCTGCTTTTGGATAATAATGTAGCCTTCACACATTTCCATTAACTACAAAAACCGAGAACAAATGCCAAGATCGAAGACTTTAGGAATGACTATCAAGAACGCAAAACAATTAAACTACTAAACTATAAACAAGCAATCCGGTTGATTCCATTAGACAAACTCTAGTGAATTCGCGTGAACCATGTATAACATTCCGGGGGGAGAAATGATGGCGCAGATAATTCTAACTGACGGTTGGCCCTGACCTTTTGCACAGATTTTACAATGTTGGCCTAGATAAACTCATTTGAATTTAAGTATTCCATTATTTTCACTTTTAATTTTGTGCCTACTTTTAGACATATTTAACGGTGCGTATCGCTGGAAATGTTTTAATTTAAAGGCACTCTCAGAGATTTTTGCTAATCGGAAAATCGAAAAAATCATGGAAAATCAGATTTTTTTTTTATGTTTGTAACCAGGCGGTATCCTAAAATACCCTACAGTGAATAAGACCAAAAGCAACACATAAAACAAAATCTGATATTTTAATCATTAATGTCCGTACGGACCACTTACTGCAACAACCCAAATTAAATGGAGATTCATATGTTTTGAAAAATGCTGGTTTTCTCCCTTTTCTGTCAATTTGCAGTTGAAAAAATAAAATTATGTGAATTCTACAGACTTATCCTTCACTTTTAAGCTACTCTTGCAAATTTGAAATATTTTGACCCTTTCGGCCGAATCATAGTGTCTTTAAAGAGTAAACATTGTTTTAACTCCGCGTAGTAGAGATGTTTACAATTCTCGGGGTGCAATTAGATTGTATGGTGATGATATTCTTTTCACACCCCTCAGTACCTTAATTCCATAGACCCCATATTTTTTCAAAGATCACTGAAAATACCGTATAATAAATTTTGGAAATTGCATAGAGTTGCTTTGCTCTTTCATACAGTTTGTTTTAAATTTAGCCAAAATTGAACCGAAATTCAGCCTAACATGTCCAACTCTACCTTAGAGAATTACCGGGGGGGTTCTCAAGTTTGGTTGGGTAGGGACGTGCCTCCGAGAGTTTGAAAGTAGGACCCATAGCTATACCATTTTGGCCAAAAAAGGGACCCATAGCTATACCAGAGATGCAAATTTTGGGTCAACTTTAACCCAAATATGCCAATTTTTTCCTCAAAATTTTGACATTTTAAGCCAAATTTGGTAAATTTTGGCTTCAGATTGAGGAAATTTGATTAGTTTTCCCAACAATTTTTAAAAAAAATTGACTTCCAAATGAGAAAATTGACCAATTTTCCAACAAATTTGATAAAATGTGAAAAAACGACCCATTGCTATACCAAAATTGGCATGAAGAAAGGGGTCATTGATATACCAGAAGGCTGAAAATGAGACCGACGTCTGTGGCACGTCCGCGTATGGTCATTTGTATTGAGAACCCCCCCCCCCCCCGGGAGAATTATCAGAAACCAGTTAGACCAGACCCTGACCACTCCCCTCTAAACTCCAACTTCAAATTCACAAATATCACATGTTAAATTAAACCATATAGCCAACTAAATAATTATATTAAACGCATTAAGCTTTTCAATGTGCATGTTTACAAAAGTGAAGGCAAAACGTGATTAGAAAAGTGTTGTCATTTCATAATTCATCCATACAATAATGATCAAGTGCACATAGTTATATCACTTGTTTGAAACAAAATAAAATAACGTTTTCCCGACACACACCTGTTTTACGGCAGTGGACATCCTACGAAGATAAAAGCCAAAAGATCAACATTTTGCCAAGAAAGAAAAAAAAAGCCAAACAGAATACATCGCACAAATTACCTTAATACACAAAATTATCAATCCCGACATCAGATCAAAAACACATGACTTATTCTCCTCGTAGGCCTACGAGTCACATAGAGATACAGATATACATCCGCTATAATAACTTGACCCACTCTATGGGGTGATTTCAAAAAAGAAGATTTGGATTTTAAGACATAAAATTATTTCTTTATATTAAAATATATAAAAGCTACTGACCCAAAACCTGGCGTGTACCCGACGGGAACAAATTGACTCGATTGGGCGCATGCGACAGTGAAACTATTTTGTAATTGATGACTCGATAAACATGGTCTCATTGTTTCTATTCCCATTCCATCAGTAAAAAACAGTTTTAATCCTGAGAAAATGTTATGCCCTAATTTTTAAATAAGAGAATCTTTTTTCTTCTTTCTTTCTGTCATTTCTTCTTTTTTGCTTCTAAATTTGAATTGGTTGGACAACGTCCTGGATAATATTTGAAAAATTAGTCGTCTATAATTATAGCGTATTTGAAATGCCATAATTTTGATTTCTTTGCTCAAATTTTGGCTTAAAGCGGCACTGGCACATTTTCACAAAATATAAAATTTCTTCAATTTGCTCTCAAATGATAGTCTAGGCCATTGGAAGAACAGAGATATATTTTACACATACCCCAAAACAGATAGGGACATTGGTATGAGGATAAAGACATCCAGGTAATTTGTAGGCCAACTTTTAAGTTTTCCATAACTTTAATCAACAAATGTGTATATTACATGAATATTTTTGACTCGTACTCACTGATATTAAAACCACAAAGGTTAAAGACCGATCAAACAGTGTGCACGGCGTGGGGAACATGCATACGGCGTGCGTGTTCTTGTGTTAAACGCCATTTTCGTCGTCTGCTGAATTTAACGTCGCCGGCGACGTTAAATTATAAAATCGTTCTGTTTACCCATAAGGAAGCTGATTTGGTCTTAATCATTTCAGGTGATGGCTTTTGTATATAAAAGCCTTACAACCATGCAAAAATATCGATTTTGAAAAATCTTGAGGGCGCACTATTTTTCAAATGTGCCAGTGTCTCTTTAAGGCAAATTTATAGAACGAAAATCGTTGACAGTGTCTTACCCACATAGTACTCGCCAAGTATATTGTTTTTGGTCGGCACTACTGTGTCAGCATTCATTATATCCCACATAACTATATATCACTGGCATGGTCACATGCACCCACCCCATGATTTTTGGGCACAGTCAGTTCAAAAAGTATGAAGAATGGCAAATTTTAGCTTAAAAAACACAGTTTTGTCAAATTTTGCCCCTAAACCACGTTCAAAAAATTATTATTTTATTTACGCACTGTCAATACACTCTTGGAAAAAAAGTGGTTTTGTATTGAGTTACTTCATAGATCATTTCGTTTCAATGAACAATATCTGCCAAATGTTTATGGTCCGTACGTTTCACAGTATTAAACATACAAAATGTGCATTTTTTTTAATGTGCAATAGTTGGTCAACTTACTTTAAGATGCTCTTGTCCCTTACATGTTTACAAACATTGATGTCGACTGATTCATAATTTAGGTAAAAAAGAAAATGATATGAAAATATGTTTTTAGAAAATTAATTCATAGTGTTGCCAAACCTAAGGAACGGCTTTCTAATCTGAATTGTCTCTTTTAAAACATCCCGTTTTTGTAGTTTGCGTAAATCTATTACATTCTATCGTTTAAACTATATGAATCTTGGAAAGAGAAAAAAAGAAATGGACAGGGAGAGAGGAAAAGAGAGAGAAAATAAAAGCCTTAGGTGAGATTCGTGAGAATTTATTCTTTTGCCAGGTATATAATATCTTAATGCAACACTAAACATCACAATATAATATTGCACAGCATGTCGCGTAATATTTTCACGCCCACTACCAAACACCCCAGCGAGAATCTCGGTCAGGCATGCGGTTAGTTGTTTGGTTCGACACAAGTACGGGGTATATTGTTGCCTTTGCCGTGTCAAGTAATTTTAATAAGTCACGGATCTGTTAATTTATAAGCCCTATATGATTCCGTTTTCGAGGCGAAATGGGAACAAGCTAAAGACTGAGTACGATGCAATGATCATTTTTGTAATTTGAAACATACGTAAATCTCTCGCAGTGTCCATTCTGTATAGTTCGCTTAAAGGTTCGACCTAGAAACCTTTTTGTTCTCCATACAGAATAGCTCAGAATCCTTCCAACAAATTGGTTCTATAAAAACCGCTTTGGGATTTTTCAGCTTTTCAGAACATTTACAGAAGAGTTATGAACCTTTTTGGACCCAAGAGATAATTATCTGGGTTGTTGGACTGCAAAAAGGTTCTAAACTATTCCGAGATGGTTCTAGGCTATACTAAGAAGTTTTGGAGCCATTTTGAGTGAGGTTCCAAATAAAAGGACAAAGAGGGTTTCAAGTTTCTATTTTTAAAAAGGTGTACCTGATTTACTTTCCTCTATGGAACCTCAAAGGTTTGCAGATATTTAAAGGTACTTTAACTCTCAAAACTCTACTGGTTCTTGAATCACTTAAGAACCTACGGAAAACCTTAATGATTTCTTTAAGAATTATCATTGCCAGTCTCATATAGGATTTCCTCATCTGCTCATAGAGGACATGCAGGAATCATTTTGGAACCTTTTCCCTTATAGAGTGCGTGTTTGTAATTTTCCCTTGAAAATAACCATAACCGGGGGGATCTGTCGCATACTTCCCATCTTGCGGGTAAGTCTCACAATCGAACCTGGCCCGATTTTCTCATTTCTGAATTTGTGGTAAGCCTACATAAAAAAAAATCCACATATGGTCTGTCAAAATGTTAGGGCAATCAACCGGAGCAGACGACATATATCTTTATCGCCAGACATTGGTTCCGCCAACCTTCGCCTAGCAATCTAATTGTACATAAACTATAGGTAGATTCAACCCATAGTTGTCACCTCTATACTGGTCCAAGGGTAGATGGCCCTTGAATGAAGGGCATGTGCAGTGTGTGGAAATTAAAATACCACGTTAAATTTATTGAAAACGTTGTAGCGCGATAGTGAGAAAAGATCGATTTATGCTTAATGAAAAATTCAGGTCAAGTAGAGCCATTTATAGCTACATTACTCTCAAAACATCCAAACCACGTATTTGCGTACAATGCGTATTCCGTGTAACAGGTTTGAGTTGAATGTTACTGACTTGCCTTTTGGAGCGGTCGTGTTTGATAACGAAGGGAAGAATACAAAGGCTTTGCACTCTCTACGTACGCATGAAGGGCCAGATTATTAAGGTGAATCGCGGACAACATATCGATTTTGAAGGAACGATTCTAGCCTCCTCTTCGAACTAATGGACACTGTCCAAAAAACTTTTCCTCTGGTGGACACGATGGGTTTGAATCCACTATAAAAACTATGACCAGAACGCCGCCGCGTCATCCCCTGCTCCACTGACACTGACAAGAGGAGGAAGAATGTTCTTCCCACAATGCAATTCTTCCAAACCATTTTTTTCACTCCGGTTGTCACATGAAATTATAGTGACAAAAAATATGGACAGAACTCATCCCAATCTCGCAATTTAAGTACTTTTTGTCACTATAAATTTATGTGACAACCAGTGCGAAAATTGTATTGGGAGAAATGCATTATGGAAAGAACACTATATCTCCTCTTGACGCTGACCATGTTTGCACAAAATTGGCGCAACTGTGTAACGGGCCTGCCCGCTCTGAGGGGGCAAATTTCCCAGTCTTGGGAAATTTTCCCTCTCAGGGGGGTCAAAGGCCAATTTTTCCCGGTCAGAGGGCTAAAAAACGGCTGATTTAGCATGATTTTTGCCAATTTTTTCCCGGCCAAAGTCGTCAGGGGGGGGCAACCTGCCCCCCTGCCCCCCGCCTGTTACGCCACTGCGTGGCTACGTCTGAACAAAAGGTAGGTTTAGATCGTTTACGGGAGACTTGTACTTGCACGTGAAACGTGGGAGTTTTTGTTTGATCGATCAATGAACAAGAGAATTCCATATTTAGAAGTACCTAATGCATGCCTCACGCATTCATCTACACTTCCTAGGTGTATGTGTAAAGAAAAATGCCAAATTCACGCAGGACACTGTCCCGATGAGGACCCCACCCCCCGAGAAAGTGCCCTTTCATCATATACCGTGACCTTGTAGACGAGGCTATAGGATTTAGTGCTGAAATAAATAATGCGTGAATTAAACAATGGCGAACACAGTAGGTAGGACACTCGGTCACAGGGACACTGTATTTCATCATGACACCGGTCTACTCCCGGTTCCGCCAGAAAAAATAGGGCACTAAACTTATAGTGTGTCCATTATTCACCTCATCAAGCAAGATCTTCTGATTTCATGAAGGGAAAAGGCGAATCGAACGCTTTCGAAAACCCATCAACATTTTGACAAGTTTGCTTCTTATGTAAAATGGCGATAAAGTGACCGTTTTCAATTCCCCCAAATACATTGCAAACCTCGACATACACATTCGCATTCGTACCTGCTACTCTGCCGTCTGTCAGCTTCACAAGAGCTTCTCAGGCCTGTTACGGGGTCCAAGCTCCAAGGAAACCAGCGAAATTAACAATGCATTTTGATGAATGTGAAAATGGTATTGGGAGAAATGCATTATGGAAAGAACACTATATCTCCTCTTGACGCTGACCATGTTTGCACAAAAAAAAAAAAAAAAAAAAAATAACATAAGAAATCATGAAAATTCAAATTGTTTTTGTTATGCTGTCTGAAAAATTTGGGGCAAAATCATGTTTTTTTAGTATTTTTCTCAAAATACGGAAAGTTTTACATTAATCTGATGCCACTATCGGGTTCATCATCTAATTTTCTTTCTAGAAATGTATACTTTTACATACAATAATCAAATATTTGCAAAGTTACAAACCAAAATAGATACGCAGAATCTCATGGTTGACACTGTCCTTAAGAACCTACGGAAAACCTTAATGATTTCTTTAAGAATTATCAGTGCAGTGTCATATAGGATTTCCTCATCTGCTCATAGAGGACATGCAGGAATCATTTTGGAACCTTTTCCCTTATTGAGTGCGTGTTTGTAATTTTCCCTTGAAAATAACTACAACCAGAGTTCTGTCGCACACAACCCATCTTGCGGGTAAGTCTCACAATCGAACCTGGCCCGATTTTCTCATTTCTGAATTTGTGGTAAGCCTACACACAAAAAATCCACATATGGTCTGTCAAAATGTTAGGGCAATCAACCGGAGCAGACGACATATCTTTATCGCCCGACATTGGTTTCCCGCCAAACTCTTCGCCAGCAATCTAATTTGTACATTCAACTAAAAACTATGACAACGCCTCCTCGTCATCCCCTGCTCACTGACACTGGCAAGAGGAGGTAGAGTGTTCTTCCCACAATGCAGTTCTTTCAATGCAATTTTTTGCACTGGTTGTCACATGAAATTATAGTGACAAAAAGTATGGACAGAACTCATCCCAATCTCGCAATTTAAGTACTTTTTGTCACTATAAATTTATGTGACAACCAGTGCGAAAATTGTATTGGGAGAAATGCATTATGGAAAGAACACTATATCTCCTCTTGACGCTGACCATGTTTGCACAAAATTGGCGCAACTGTGTAACGGGCCTGCCCGCTCTGAGGGGGCAAATTTCCCAGTCTTGGGAAATTTTCCCTCTCAGGGGGGTCAAAAGGCCAATTTTTCCCGGTCAGAGGGCTAAAAAACGGCTGATTTAGCATGATTTTTGCCAATTTTTTCCCGGCCAAAGTCGTCAGGGGGGGGCAACCTGCCCCCCTGCCCCCCGCCTGTTACGCCACTGCGTGGCTACGTCTGAACAAAAGGTAGGTTTAGATCGTTTACGGGAGACTTGTACTTGCACGTGAAACGTGGGAGTTTTTGTTTGATCGATCAATGAACAAGAGAATTCCATATTTAGAAGTACCTAATGCATGCCTCACGCATTCATCTACACTTCCTAGGTGTATGTGTAAAGAAAAATGCCAAATTCACGCAGGACACTGTCCCGATGAGGACCCCACCCCCCGAGAAAGTGCCCTTTCATCATATACCGTGACCTTGTAGACGAGGCTATAGGATTTAGTGCTGAAATAAATAATGCGTGAATTAAACAATGGCGAACACAGTAGGTAGGACACTCGGTCACAGGGACACTGTATTTCATCATGACACCGGTCTACTCCCGGTTCCGCCAGAAAAAATAGGGCACTAAACTTATAGTGTGTCCATTATTCACCTCATCAAGCAAGATCTTCTGATTTCATGAAGGGAAAAGGCGAATCGAACGCTTTCGAAAACCCATCAACATTTTGACAAGTTTGCTTCTTATGTAAAATGGCGATAAAGTGACCGTTTTCAATTCCCCCAAATACATTGCAAACCTCGACATACACATTCGCATTCGTACCTGCTACTCTGCCGTCTGTCAGCTTCACAAGAGCTTCTCAGGCCTGTTACGGGGTCCAAGCTCCAAGGAAACCAGCGAAATTAACAATGCATTTTGATGAATGTGAAAATGGTCAGGGAAAATTGAAGTTACCCTCAAAATATCTTAATTGGTACCGTCTTCGTACATGTGTCTTTGCCTAAGTTACATATACCCAACGTAATTTTTGACAATAGCTTAAGACCTACCTGGCCACTGTTAGCAAGAGTATCAGTAGAAACCCTGGGGTCCAGCTTGATGGCCAACCCAAAGTCAGCAATGACGCACTCGCCATTATCTTTCACCAGAACATTAGAGCTTTTCAGATCCCTGTGCGCCACCGGGATCTTATGAAGACCGTGCGACCCGTAGACATCCGCATGAAGATGCGCCAGTCCGCGAGCTGATGATCTACTCAATCGGCAGAGTTCTGCCCACGTGGTTGTGCGGGTTGTTAAGTAATCCTGGAGAGATCCTTTCGGGTAATATTTTGTTACTAACCAAAATTGCTTGTTCTGTTGGTACCCAACTCTCCGTACTTCTGCTGCTATGAACTCTATCACATTATCGTGATGAAGAGTGACAGACTCATCGGTGAAGAGTTCCTTTTCAACATTCCAAGACGCTGAATCAAATTCCTGGAAGACTTTCACAGCAAGGAATGTCTTACCATCTCCATGTTTGTGTTGTGCCTTCCAAACGGCACCAAAACGTCCTCTCCCTATTACCGCGTCAAGCGTTAAAGGCAGGTAGTTACCGGTCATAAGTATCGGAGTTTCAGGTGGGCTATCCTCGCCAATGATCTTCGTGTCACTATCAGTAGTAAGATCAAGACTTGTGCTCTCTGTGTTGCTGGTAGCTATGTGGTCTTTTGAATCGAAGCAGGAGTTGTGACTTCGGCATCGGGTCATGTATAAGTAACCAATGACAAAAACGACGATGCTTATGATGAGAGCTGGGATGAATGAAGCCAGGACAATTATGGCTATTTGATCACCCGTTGTCTGCCTTGTTTGATGACTGTTACCTGGATCTGAATATCATTGTGAAATGATTGTAAGAAAATGCGATGGAAAAAGAGGCAGAATTAATTAAAAACTTAAGCGTGAATCAGCATTTGGATATTTTGTACCAGCTTTAACTTATCTCACATTCGTGCAAATCGTATGTTTACTTATTAGCGACACGAAACGGGCTCAGTGCGCTTATCGTTTTACTTGTTTAATGTTCGCTATGCATCAAGTTACACATGACGGAATAAAGAAACTAGGCGCAGTGGCGCAGTGAGCCCGTTTCGTGTCGCTTAAAATAATAAGGCTATTAATTATACAGCATAAAAACAACAACAATACAACAACATACAGCGCAAACACCGATAAACATCTAAACATCTGGCGTTCAAGACATAACAGAGTATACTTGGTAACATAGTATTAAACCGCAATGATATGACAATGACGAACACTGAACAACACAATGATATCACATGATGAAAATGATTCTAGGACATTTTGGTAAGAAAAAAGCAAACCCGTAAATCTCGATAATTTAATCGAAAAAACATTTGTAGGTGGGTATTATCATTCAAATTTACCATGTAAATTGTTGATGGCACTTCCAAATGAAATTATTAACATTGGCTTAGCGTTTTCTTAAGCACTGAAAAGTGGTGGTTGCTGTGGATGTGTAATATTGAGTTCATACTCCATCGGTAGACGTCGGCACGCGCTAGTAGTCTTTCCAACATGCTTTTTAGGCAACGCGTATGTCCATGCATCTGGCGCGCAAAGCATTCTCGAAAGGCTACGGCGACTGACGTTTGCCAATGAAGTACGAACGAACCATAATAATTCTTTGTCCTTTTTTCCTCTATTTTTTTGGATACAATATATCAACAATGAATAATATCCTGGCGTTTTTCCTAGACCCTACAACCCAGTCTATATCTAATTATCTGGGACTCTTACTCACGTTTTCCATTTCTAGAGCATTCTGTTTGCCTTACTTTCAGCTATTCTCAACTACGCTTAAATAGGATACAGGGCAACCAAATAACCTAAATAACCACTACAGAACATTTCAATACCTTCTTTTCTCTGAGTTATACTAGCTTTCTGTGAAGGCGGTGACGTAGCGCCCGAACCCTCATCTTTCTTATCCGCATCACTATCCGTGTCGTTGTCACCTTTTCCTGGCTTAGATGGTGGAATGGAACCTTCCAAGTATATTGCACTATTACAGCTATCGCCAGAACACATACACGTGTGAAGCTTAGTAGTCGATGATGACTCTGTTTGTTCCTCGTCCAGGACTCCACAGTAATGTGTTGTTACTTCAGCAATTGGTCCAAAGTAAATATTATCGTTTGCAAAACAATACATTTCGGCTTGAATTTCATCAAAGTTTGTACCATTGCGTTTCATTGCTAGTACACAGAAGTCGTTTTCAGTTTCACATGTGGCTTTTGTGTTACAATCACTAGTACATATTCTAAGATCTGGATCACAGTCTAACGTAGCAAAGTCGCATGTGAAGCATTCTTTGCCGTTTGTTGTTCCCATTGATGTAAAGAGCACTGAAAACAAACAAACAAACAAAATCATTTAAATGAACATTCATAGAAGCAACACACAATTCTTGGTTTTAAAATCGCTTTTGTTGGCTATCAGTATTATGTTTTATACAGCTTGCCGGTTTTCAATAGGACCTCACCTTATATTGCCAATGTCCAATAGATTTATCGTTGTATGATACTTTATCTCTCAGAATGTCTAGCTTTGGTGTATGGTGAAAATTTCGCAGAGTATTTTCAATTATTGCACTATATTTTATTTGGTTTATCATTCGCACTGTGAAGTCCCTGCCGGCAGCAGTCTGATAGTGATGCACTGTTGAATTTGTGATGTTGTGTTTCTGATAAGATCCGATGCTGACTCTTGCTATTCCACCTGTGTCTGATTGACTTTCTTAATATCCCTATATAGATACTTTCTGCCAACACCCTGACCATGCTGCTGATAACACTATTGAGTTTTCAAAGCTGGCAACTCCCGAGGCTTCCTAACCCTTTCAAACCCTGTAGACACTTTTGTCATCCACTGCGTTTTTGAGATGGCTCAAAAACCACATGATCACTGTCCTAGAGACCAGTGAATACTGGCCTTACTTGCATTACTCATTTTGAATGTTCTCTTTCATGCTGATTCAAATATTTTGATGGCTTCAAGCAGTAAAGCGGTAGACTTCCATCGCAGCGACCGATCGCGTGCGCAACACCGGATTTGACCTAAGTTCAAGTGTTACGCACGCTCACAAGCAGAAATCGCGGTCGCGCGACTGAAGTATAATTATCATGGGCTTAACTTGCCGGGAACCGGTCTAGAAGTGACCGCAGATTGAATTACCATTAATAATTCATGAAAAAAAGCCCCCCGCGCCCACTTGTAAAAGGCCCGTGACCTTGAACATCAGAACTCTTTAGCCTAAAAACCAGTCATTTTCAAAATGCACTAGATTGTTTTTTTCACAAACTCATTACCCCAGTAAAACCGGGTTTGTCCGGAACCCTCTGACAAACTGGAAAGTGAATTCACACGAGAGGGCTTTGTACCCGGCAAGGGACGTCAGGGGTCTGCACAATTAGTACTAACCTCTTCCAAAATGCAAAAGAAAAGAAACCCATTCAAACCTATACATTCATAGAACTGCTGGTGCCAAGTCCCAAGATTTTGATCCAAGTCTACAGATGCGTTTGGTGGCACAACACTGACCGTTGCGCTGAGAGATTTCACTCGTTAGCTGTAAATATTCTGTGGGACGGTTCGTAAAAAATCGCGATTTTTTCATATTTGTGTCAGAATTTGGCAGCCGGGAATTCAAATTTAGGGATCTACAAGGATCAAGAACCTAGTCAACCAACATTTAGTGCTATATTGGTGGATTGAAATGCGGGAGGAAAGACAGACCCCCAAATCGACTCAAACTTGTGTGGCTGTCTGCGGCGTGCGGCGTTTATGGCATTATATATGTATTTTTGCATTGAAATTCGCCATTTTGTAAACACATGGCTAGTGTCAGCGGAAATTCGAAATGGGCCAACAAATGTATCATCTGTAGTTTTATGCTTCAAATACATGCAGAGGAGCTCGAGAATACACAGAAATGTTCATGTTGAAGGTCAGCTTCCGAAAAGAAGGTAAAAAAATAATGAAATCAATATGAAAAATACAGATTATTAATGTAATTAGGCTGTAATTATGCACAAAGCAGCTATCGATTTTCCCAAGGGTATTAATCAAACTCCCACTGGTCCAGGGAAGCACGTTAGCTCCGCGCACTAGCTCTTGCACTGTTCCAAGTTGGATTTTCCAACAACAATGCTTGCGTGGCGTTCTGAGTGGGAACTCGCGCGTAAATCAGCAGCTGCGCCGTGCATGGCGTCTATAATCGCAACTAAAACTATGAAGCGAGAGAGAGATGCCTGAACGTGAAGGTCAACCTAAAATCCAAGATGACTCCAATGCCAACACCCCTCAGGAAAAAACGGGAAAATTATTCCAAAGGACCCTGATGAAATAATGGTGAATTAGGTTTCCATATTTCCCAACGAGGCTTACGAACGTATAGGTTTACAATGTACTTTTTTTTTTAGTTTGAAAAAATTGTAGGAATAGACTCAATATTTTTTAGTGTTTATCCTCTGTACTGTTTTCTAATAATAGACCCTATGTAGGCCTGCTCGTGTGTCACCAAACCACCCACTCAAATTGAAGATATAATTTTCTAAGTTACTTTTTAAAAGCCGAGATTTCGATATTAATATTCGTCTCATGGTTTAATAAGTATGTGTGCCCAAATTTTACGTGTGAAATTTGACGCTACTCTGAAGATTTCTGTTCTTCCGTTTACGGATAGATGACAACACAGTGAGTGGCCCTATGGGGCGCCATCCCGATCGACTTTAAATGTTAATAACCTTTCTCAGGATGGTGAACTAATCAAAACAAATGAAGGTGTTAGGATCATGAAATGCACCTTTAATTTGTGAAGTGGCAACCCACACTTAAAAAAACCGCTATTAAACACGGCGGGAAGTCTAGAATTGAGCGATAACTAAGGGCCGAATTCCGTTCTTGAGGTCTCCTTTGTAAAATTTACTAAGAGCTATCTTTAGCCAATTTTAGTTTCCCCTGCGCCTACTTTGCGAAATGAATATGAAATCAGGTCCCTTGTCCCCAATTTCGGAATCGGGGCCGCACATCCATACCTAAAAAAGTTACCCCTTCCCCCTCAAGCGCTACTCCTCCATCTGTCCTCCCCCTCCTCGAACAAAATTCCCAAAAGACTTAAAAGTTTTAATTTAATTTGTAATTTAATCATTCTATCATAAAATACCCATGGATAAGGTGATGATTTTATTAATATTATTTGAATTTTCAAGCATTAATTTTCACATTTTTTGTTCCTTGGTAATTGAGAGCGTTGCATTTTTGACCTCTAAAAATTCGCGTCGGTGCAATTTACAGTAATGACAACGCAATTTATTATAGTATTGTGTGTTTGGTATAAGTTCCATAAACTTTGCAGTATTTTTAACGTGTGCAGCACTATCTTTTCTGTTTTTACTGTATTTGTTCACTGCTCCCAATTTCCCCCAGATTTTCAGAGAATGTCCTTCCCATTTTTAAAGGCAAACTATTATGAGTAAATAGACATTTGCTCTTCTGAATGCTGATCGATACGCGCGAGATTATTAGAAGCGTTTGATATCGCGTAACATATTTGGCGTGTGACGCCTCTGAATGTCGCATAGACCTTTTCTCACAATTTTGAACACTCAAAACTGCTATTTGTTACATTAATTGAGAAAAAGTATTTCTGTGACCCCATCTTTTTTCTTTCTTAATCGAAAGCTTCTAGTAGTGCGCAACTTTTGTTAAAATTCACCCATGAGAATATGTAATGTTAAAAAAAAAAATTTTTTATAATTAAAATGTCTGTCTGTAAAATCAATTCCATAGTTTTGTACTAACTTTTGAATCAAAAATGGCAAAAAATAGGTATTTTTAATCATTGTTATATGAAAACGAGGTCGGTGACCCCCATTTTTTATTTGATTGTTGGTTCCCGATGGAAGTTTGTCATACCGAGTTTCATGAAAAATTTCGGACAGATCTATCGTTTCCTAGCCCCCTTAAATGGAAAGTAGTCGGATTTGCTGATCTGAAACCTGAAAAAATCACCAAAATTCGTATTTTGTTATTTTTACTGAAGGATGTGCTACAAACCTAGAAGTGGTCGGCTTGAAATCTCTTTAGTACAGAAGTTACAGACAAGGCAGTACTTTTACTCATTTCTGTAATTTCTATCCGTGGCTTAGCAAAATTCCAACTTGATATCAAAAAAGCCTTTGCCTGTGAAATCCCATAGTGCGTAAATTGGTGCACCATGACTGTACATGGAGACTATTAGTGTGAACCACAATAGCTGTTTAGGTAAGATTTGGAGATGCCATCTAGTCCATAAGCCAGTTTTTCTGTAACGTGTTAAATTTTCCAATTATCACCTTAAGGCGTGTCCCCCTGACTAGGATTAGATAGGTATTTTCCCGCCCCGAAATGTTGCACATCAGCGCGTACTGCCTATTTCAATATGGCTGCCATTGTTTTATGAAAAACTGCTATTATATTTTCATTATAGATAGATTTATACAAGGACAAACGACATACGGTTTTGACCTTTCTGAATTTGTCTTAAACATTTAGTGTACAACTTGGCCACCGGAGGAGCATGTTTTAAATAATGTACTAAAATTGCCAATTGATGGGTAAGAATGCGAGTAATATTTTTTGAGAGCACCAAAAAGAGCATTAATTACACTTGTATATTGCGGACATGATTCTTAACTCATATCATGATGATGGCTGCTGTTATCCCTCTCCGGATACATAAATCGAGAAGAAAAACATCCTGCACATCTTTTTCGACATAATAGAACCATAAGGAAAACTTTGATAATTCCCCTCAATGTTCTTTCGTACTTTGGACATTGCAGACCACTCAACACTAGTTTACGCTGGAGGGAGGAATATGCCCTCGGAGTAAGAGGGGAGAAAGAGCTGGCGTACAGCAGAAACACAGATAGCACTTGATGTGCTCGAAAGAAAGTTAGGTCACCATATTTATTTTTTTTATTTTTTTTATTTTTTTTATTTTTTGACTTATTCATAAGCATATTTTTTCTTTTTACTGGGACACACCTATGACCCCGGTTTTCATGATTAGTCCTTAAATACAGTCCAACCCATTTATTATTATTTTATTGTATCAGGTTTGATATGAACTGGTTTCTTCCGATGACTGAGTCAGTTTAAACTACTTATATGGCCCAAGGAACCAGCTATGAGGTGCGACCAGCCCTCGTGTGGACAAGTTCATATCCCACTTTGCTTTAATATGTTGTACATCGTGGAGAATGAGTTCGGGTCATTTATTAGAAAGTGTTGTTTAAATAACATCGAAAGGTGAGAGAGGGGCCTGCTGTTCTTCCTGATTACGTACCCTAGAGCGAATATGTAAGGTAATGGCCCCAAGTATTAACCAGCTATAGTGACAGCACTCTGTATTGGAACAAGTTATATCCCACTTTAATATTTTTACATCTTGGAAAATGCTTCAGGGTCATTATTAAAAAGGGTTGTTAATAACATCGAAGGTGGAGGGGCTGCTTTTGCTTTCTAATTTACGTACCCTAGAGCGAATATAAACACCGACATCTTTAAAAACAAGCTTGTACGTAAAATATAAATGCACATAAATTCTTTTTTGGAGTCCCAAAATATCACCGGTTTGAGTTCAACCAATTTGCACATTTTAAGCATGCATTTGCAAAAATTATGCTTCTTGCGGCGCGCCATTCTCGGAGCCTCGATGTGTAAGCCCCTTTGGGAAGTTAATAAAAACTTGAATTCGCGTAGTCGTGGATAAACTCTCTCTCAGTAATGAACTTATTAATGACGGTTATACCTAAAAACAATGGCGGCATTTTGGATGGGCCGGACACCTAAAGTTGCAACTTTTCGGGGCGGAAACGTACCTCATCCTAATCAGGGGGACATCCCCTTCAAGGGGTTATATGGGAAATAATCACCAGATGGGTGCAACGAACGGAAACTCCGATCATGGCAGTCATGGGGACTAATCGCTGTTATGTATATTTGTTGCAGAAGCATTGGGTGTATATGACCAAATTTCCTCAAATAATTGTTACTAATTGTGTGTATGTTTGTTTCTACATTAAGTAGTTTATGGAATTCTCTTTTCGCATTCTCGCTGCTTATCCGTTTTTAATAAAGCGGCATTTCTGCAGACTCATGAGTTGGTGTGAGGCCCATTATACGTGAGGTGGTGTTATGATTAGTGAAATCATGACAGCGGTATTTAAATGGGAACCTAAAGGCATTGAGCTGTGACTCTATCAATCATAAGAGACCCAAACTCACTCCCTGCTGTGAGTCACTTTCTTACAAGGACACGAAAATGCCTTTTAATTTGAATTCTCGACCACCCCCCCCTCATGTTCGCGTGATATGATATCCTTAATTACATTTCGCTCTACTTCCTTTCTCCTGTTACAAACGTCTTTGTGTGATATCTAGAGTCACTTGTCTGGTCCTTGCTTTTGTACGTTCTCCCTGACTTTGCCTCGTTTGAAATTTGATTAAATCATAATGAACGTAAAAAGGCAAGTGCACTTGCCATTCTTCAAAAGACGTTTGCTCGAAACCCTCTCATAAATATTTACGCCCATGCATATTTGTATTCAGTTCTAGTGACATATTGTGGGAGACATGGTTTAGGTTCCGTTTTCAATTCTTTTACAAGTTTCAGTAAGCCAGGAGTCATCGTACCTTTCTACAATTGCTCTTTTCGGGCTCTTTTTGCAATTCCAGGTGGAAGTAAGTAAATAACCAAATTGTGATTCCAAGGTTGTCTGGTACATAAACACTATGCCTTGTAAGCACAAAGAAAAATGATTGACAGAGGCAAGAGTATCCTGGCATTGGCCAACGAATCTCTCAATCCTTTCAGGTTGCAGTGGCTCTTTTCAAAGGCACCGCTACTTAGTGCTGTGCAATGTTCAATTACGTGGTATTACTGCCCACCCTAGATCCTAAACGATGGGGGCAATATTGTAGAAACAATTGCGCGCAGAGTAGCAGTAAAAACAATGACGAGCACACTAGGTAGAGATACTCAGTACAGGACGGTTTGTCATTGTACCATGGGCCATAGGATCACCGGAGACATTGTTAATTTGACGACGTGACATCGCCGAAGTAAAACAATATTCCCATATTAAATCTAATAAATATCTCCACGCCTAAAAAATCCGAACGATGTGAAAGGGCCATCACCGTGCTCACCTGCTTTCAAATGAACGCGCCAGCCAGCTGGCTTATTCTCCACAAACTTCCACATCCTGCTTCGTTCTCAATGCATTACGGACCCAGGTCAATAAGCAAAATAGTACGACGAACAACGCTATGGCAGTGTAGTCTTATTATTCACCTACATACCTACCTACCTTTTTATACAGTAATTTAATATCGTTCAGATTTTTTAGGCGGGGATAATTATAATTAACATTTATTGGTATGTCAATCGTAAAGGTTGCAATTTTCTTCAAATGATAAAATTAATCTGAATTTCTTTCTTGAATGCACTGCGACCAAGGGAGGTACACTTTTTATTTGGAGCTGCATATCCATTGTTGTTATCCATGCAGTTGAAAAAATTAAGGTGATATCACCGCCCCGATTAGATTTAGTTACTGGTTTTGGTTCTGCACAAGATGTTAGGTCACGTTCTGCCAACACAATTTCTTCATAACGATGTTCATCTTTGTTTTCTTTCGAATAATTATGGAAAATTACGGTCAAGGTTAATTAAACACGCACAGTAAGAACTCGATGTTTATTTATTCGTTAACGAGGACAGGTAGCTTGTTCTTTAAAATCAGCAACGTTGATCCCATCATTCTGTTATCATTTCTTCCTCTTGCTATTGTTGTAGTTGGGGTACTCCTTCTCTATACTAGAGCTGAAAGTCACGGCAGGAACCTTAGGAATGGCAGTCATCGTTCCCATGCACGTCCCAGAACACTCCGTTTCCAAACAGCCCCATTCCCGGTCGTTTATTAATCTCCTAAATAATTCATAGTGTTGGTGTGCTTGACCCACATAATATACCACCTGTAATTAATTTTGGGTTGTGTGTTTTAATCTTGTCTATTCACCCTTGTTGCATACAATGTATATTTAGTTATTGCCAAGGGGCTGGTCCCTAGTTGTTTATTTTGTGTCAATCCAATTTGATAGACATTATTGTCAGGTAATGTGCACTTTGATTGTCATTTGTGGTGCCCTTTTTGATGGTGTAAAATCTTTGCTCTTTTTAATTATACATTATTATTTATGTGTAACTTTAACTTATATTTTATATCGTTATATTTTACATTGTAAATGTCTCGGCAATTTGGCCTTTGGGCCAACGATTATGAGTGCGTAATCAAATCAAATCAAATAAGGCCGTACACAGCGACCAGCAAGGGAATAACAATTTAACCTTAGTTTTTCCGTCATAATTGATGTGAGTGCAGATCTCTATCTATGAGACTCGTTTCAAGGCGACTTTCGATGTCTACTACCATACTTAGTTGTTTCCAACGATAATTGTGCTCTTTATGCAAAAAAAATTACCAAAATTATTTTTAATTTGATATCATTATTTGTTTTAGCAAAAAAAAAAGTTACCATTGTCACTTTGATATGAAATTTACCATAAAATAATAACTTATGTGTTTTCTTGCAATCTTGAACTGATTTAAGGATCATTTACTTTAGACGTTAGAAAGTATTTAATGACTTTGATTATATCTTGTAATGACAAATATATTTAAATATTATTAAAGCAATAACTCTTATGACTCCACTTGAAACACATTTAGGATTGACTTAATCAAATAAATAAAGGTATAATTATTTAGCCGAGTAAGAATTGTTACTGGAATTGTATTTAAAGTTTTGTTAATGCACTTTACATTCAGATTTAGCTTAACAGGTGCAACGAGAGATTTCAAGTCATCGTATATGTTGTTCTGTGATGTAGTTATTTCATATAGATGGGTAAGACACATGCACCATGCGAGTTACCCAATAGAAAAGCCGTGTATTGGTAATGGAAACGCAAATAAAACTGCCCGGTTAAAATGGAAAACGAAACAAGACGGGTGCATGACAGGAAAAGTGGGAATCACTGCTGTAACGTAGCGATGAAACTAAAATATAACATGCAACGTAACTACGAGACAATAGGGGCTAAAATCAGATCTGCTGTTCTTGTCTCCTGAGTACACGAAATTAGAATTTTCCCATTTTTTGTACCAAAGAAACAGTTCTGAGCTTAACCCTTTCAGATGGGCATATTTTTGTAAAAATCTTTAGACCAGTGCAGAAATCAGAGTGTTCACATTTTTCTGGGGCATCTGTTATTTGAACTCTCTCGGTGCACATTTATACGAATAATCAGTTAAGCATATCTTTAAAACTTAAACCAAGTAATTTATTGCCTTATGCAAATGGCGATAAATTGGTGTTTTTTCTTATTGGGGTTATTGATGGTTCGCAGCTGTTTATTTCTCAAAATTCCCGTACATTCTTTAATCTCTTTTTAATAAATCCAAATGATCTAGTGCCGTGGTACTAATAACATTTGTTGAATAAAACTGTCAAAATAATGGTCAGATTGTAGGTAGTTCCATCTACCCGTCCAACCAACGCCCATGTCCTCTATTCCCACTTACCCACTAATAAGTTGCTCTCTTAGTTAGGGATTTAAGACAAGATAAGAGTTAGAGGGGTTATTGGATCAACATGTCTTGTTGGCACAAAAAAAGATGGAATCTCTCTCCTGATTGAAGTGGGTGGAGGGAGGGGGGGGTTCTGGAAATGATGTATTAACTTCACATGACTGGAATATTCGGGGTTTGTTTCTGTATCAAGATGATTCAAAGGGTGGAATTTTTGTTCTCTTTTTAACATGTATTGTTCCCCATTGTAAGTACTCATAACCCTATGGCAGCCAGACGAACTGAAGCCAGAATTTCACAAGGTAGTCCGATATTGGCTGTCACTACCCTTGTTCAATATGAAGTCTACCCTATGGGTAATCGGAACCACGAAACGTGTCCAGATTTTAGCTATACGTTTTTATTTTTCTTTACGTTGGCTTGCTATAAAAAGATCTCGATAGGACATACTCCATACGGTATACAGTATTGTTTTCATATCGATTCTTTTCTAATTTTACTTTAAGAGTCTGATGATGATATTTAGACAACAAATCATCATATCAGTTTATGATTGAACTAGTTAAGGCGTTAAAATAAGAAAACGCGATTTATGTTGTCTCAATTTACCATGATTACACGGGGGTTGGCGATATCCTTACCAGGAGTTTTAAGAACAATTTCAGATTTGTTTTTCAGTTCCTATAGACAATACTATTTGTTCATGTGGGCAAAAGAGGAAAGTTTTCAATGAAATCTACGTAGGAATAAATATTGCCCACACACCACACATTCCTTATATATACTAGCGAGTGTTTTATTAGTCAACCGCCCACTTTAATATTTCCTTTAAATTGTTTTCGTGTGAACTAAAGGGGCTGTGGTTTCCTAAGGTTCATTATAGCATCAAAACAAATCAATGCAATTCCGTCGAACTTAGAGAATTTGCTAATTTGACAACCGATAAATAATTGTTTATAGACTTTCCAGTGTGTGCGTTGCTGCGATTATTACTGTCACAGGAGTATTGAAAGAATTCTTTCGTTGCTTATGTGAGATATAAAATATATAACTGGTGCAAGCATTTTCAAATAAGAATCACAGCATGGTATGGTATTTTGGGATGTTAAATAGAATGAAAACGCGGGTGCATTAAATTATCCTTGGATATCGTTACAATTTTGAGTTCCTGTTTGCCCAATACAATGGGCTCTTAACAAAACACGGCAAGCGTCAGATCCAGAATCGGATCCAGATCGGATCCAGATCTCGAAATATGCAGTTTGCGTCTACACGGGCACCGGCCAAACTTGATCCAGATCTGTAACGCGTACATGGTGTGTCCACGCTTGGTTAGTGTCCGCGCACTAAGCGCGTACTTTTAGGTTACCGCGTAAAAGTATTCCTTGATCCAAGGTTACGCGTAGCATACGTACCCTTTACGCTTCGAAAGGTCGCCGTACTTTCGCACTCACTGAGCTGCGCCGTGTAGAGTTCTATAAACGGTCTCCCGTGATCTGGATCTCGGGAACCGGATCCGACTGGATCTGCGCTGCGTGTATATTGCCCCTATATAGAGAAGATGTCATATTCATGCTCGAGTGCTTAGTTCGAACGTTCGAACTAAGCACTCGAGAAACGATTTGTATATGTTATAACGTTCGGTATAATCAACGAACAGAACTAGACAGTCAATAGACCTATACTCATTCACCGTGAAGGTCATTTAATTGGAGAGCACGAATAATTCGTACCTGAAATTACATTGTTCCACGATCCGTGGCTTATTTTACATCACGGTTCAATTTGACAAGTATACCGTGTCTCTCGTGCCATATCTCGTCTATTTTTCTCAACATCTTATTAAGTTTTGTTACTGATATGCTAGAACAAACTGTTTATGAAATCGATATACTAGCTGCTCTCCACGAGCTACCGACCATCCCGTAAACCTAGAAGAGATTCGGTAAGATACTCGTGGATAGGCAGTCAGTGTAAACGATCACACACCAAGATGCGAGAGGTCCGGGGTTCGAGTCCCCGTACAGACGCAGATACATCCGAGATTTTTCTCAGATATGTGTGCCTGTGGATGTTATAATTGTTTCTAGAGCGCGATTAGTGATTTTCTTCCGCACTTTACATTCTTAAAATTGTTAGAAATGCTCGAAGTACTCATCAGTAATGATCTCGTGTTTGTAGTGTATGATGCCTAAGCCTTAAGTAGCTTGTTTGACTTATTAACAACCAAATCGTTATTAATGGGCAAAATATAGAGGTTGTGCCTTTTTTTAATCGATGGCTAGGAAAACAATTTAGAAATCGAACAGCGTGTCGATACCGAGATTGACAGTCATTCAATTTAATGTGCGTGCAACATGGGATAATCTTGTTTTTGTTATACAATAACATGGTGCAATAACAGCGGTTTCGATTTGATTCCTGTTGAACAACAGTTCAGCATGACGGTTGATGCGACACCAGGCACAACCTCATTGCATCTTAATGAAGGGGAAAACAAAACACTCCTCATAAGCAGTCCAACACAATACTTCAACCAGGTGAAGTCATCAATGGTCGCCTGCAATAAATTTGCACCAAGATCTGCACGTCAACTTGATACAATAATCAAAAATCAATCAAAAAATGTCTGAGATCATCTTGTTGTTGCGTATACGGGCTCAGAGACGTAGACTATCAGTCGGACATGCGAAGGCCGAAAACTCCATGGATGGAAGGATCTCATTACCAAACACCACTGTATGGCGACATACACCCCTAACATCAGATAACGTCCGCTTCGTTTCGCTGGATATTGCCTGAGAACAACAATAGCCCATCCCGTTTGAAACTTCTGAAGCCTTGGTGAAAGGCAACGGAGCAGAAGACCCCTCTAATCATTAACATCCTCAGAAGGACAGTGGGACTATAGAGGATGATAAACAAACGCACGCTGACGGGAGAGTCAGAGCCCCGATAATGGCTCTCCAATCCGTTCCGATGGGTAATTTTTTGGTTTCATGGGAAAGGTGTCATGGGTGATATATTTTGAATAAGGAGACATTAATACAAAATAACATACTGAACATAATTATAACGTACGACTAAAATAACTTTCTTGAAATTATTTGAAAACACAAAGCGCCTATAAAACTGCTTCTATCTGCTTAAAAGAGCGTAATATTCATCCAAAAGAGGGGAAAAATTCAACCTCAAAAGAGGAGTGAATTACTCCAAAACACCAACAAATCACTCTAAAAGAGTGAAATTTTATCGGTAAGGCTTACTTTTAGATGACAATTCTTATCTTAAAAGCCACGTTAATCCTTTTTCTTCCAAATTTGAACTTGCCCATTGTGTTCTCCATTGCTGGTGGTTGCCTATCATACTAGAAGAACTAATTAGATTTTTCGTGAAATCATGGACATTATTAGATTGTAAAGTACCTTAAATCTCTTCTTTCTGCCTATTTCTTAAACGCAATAAATGACGCAAAAATAGCCGAAATTTAAAAAGGTGTTGTTTTTCAGTTGTACTATAACTTTCATGAAACCTTTACTACACTCTAAATGAAACGGACGCGTTCTAATTTTTAACAACAGAAAGGTGTTCAACTAATTTTAGTTCATCTTAAGGCATATGCTGGAAACTTTAATAATTTTTACTTTCTTTATCATAACTTGATTCCAAAAACATGTGAAAGTGGGTTAATTACACTTAACCTGCTTTCATCAAATCTCAAGTTTGCAAGTGTCAATTTTGCTCACACTTGTTTCAATTTAACGCTGTCAAGTTTTCAAAAACACCTGTTACATTTGAACGCCTCATTATGTGTTCAGTTGTTTAGACTGAGCTTTCTAGTTTAGAACACGTGCTTAGAACACTTTTTAAACACTTTTTCAACTGCTTCTTAAAGCTTTCTGTCACGTGTCAAAAAACTGTTGTTACATTTGAACACATGAAAATAAGCTCACATAGTGGTGTTATTTGTTTACACAAGTGAGCCCGATGAACACTTTGAAAAACTTGAATTGATTAAAGTCAAGTGTAATAAGTGTAATTAAGCCCTTATTAAGCACTTTTCACATTGGGTTTTGGCCACAGGTAATGATTAAAAAAGGAACTATGGTTAAATATTCAGATATGGCCTTAAGATAAACTTAACATAGTTGAAACCCTTTCGGTGTTAAAATTTAGACGCGTCGTTTCATTTAGGTGTACTTAACAATTTCAATAAAAATATGCCCAACAATCAACTTGACCAAAATTGAGGCCCCTGTTTGTTTACATCCTGGAGAAAATAATGATTTTGACTTTGATCACATTCCGATTCAAATTCACTCTTTTGGAGTGATATGTCTCTGTTAGAGTGGATTTTACGAATTTCATCCGTTGGGGAGGTGAAAGTTCACTCTTTGTCATTAGAGAGTTAACGACATGTCGTTTTTAAGAAATACATTTTTTCTAAAACTATACAATTACCGGCTCACACAAAAAAATGAAATCTACAATTCTACACAAGGGGAAACACGTAGACCAATTGTTATTTTACCTGTTTCTACCACAAAAGTTTGACAAATATATTTCTACATAAGGGAAATTAAGGGCCAATGGCCATATTCCCTTAAAGGTAAGTAAAGGAATAACTCTACAGCTTTAGCAAGCATTCGTTTTTCTGAATACAAGTGTTTGCACAATATGTGAAGTATTAAATAACCAATATATCAATATCCTGCAAGATTCCAAAGAGAATACGGAATTAGGAAATCAAATAAAATTTAGGAAACCTAGAATATTGGAAGTGGATGTTCTATTTTACAAAGAAAATGGCAACATAAAATAATTTGCCTTTCATTAGTTTCTACGGACTTTAAATTATCACAGAAAAAAATGTTGTTTAAAGTTTACACATGTTAACGGATGAACTGCGCAACTTTAAACCCGTTAAATGGCTTTTTGAACCTGTTAAAGAATCGTCTTTAACTCTCTTTCTCTCTCTTCTTCTTCTTCTTTTCGTGCATTAAATTTATTTCACAAAGTGTGTTGAGGTAAAGCATATTAAAAATAAATTTATCTTTGAATTAAATTTCACATCAGGTCCTCTTGTCCTTGGCAATTAGGAAATATTATGGACAAAACTATACTATTCACGTGGCCAGTATATGACACATTCAATTTGCTTCCAAGTGATACCAACTGACTTTATGAAAAATCAAAACCTAAATTTGTCCCCATTGGATAAAGTTAAACCAAAATAGGCTTGGCCACCCCAATGTTATCGTGAAGTATCACAAAGGTAAGTCTGATTTGAGAGTTCACCGGTTGTATGCAGGATGTTATTGAAGTACAAATTTCGGAAATCAGCGGCAGTTAAGACCGTTTCTAATGGTGGGTGTGAATGGTCAAGGAGTGGTTGCTAAAGATATCACAATAAACAAATTGTTGAGTTCAACTTTGTGCTTACAAAAACCAGCAATAATTTGGTTCAGCAACGTGCAATAGAGTATAGGACTTGAAACTGAACACAACGCAACACCCAGAAAGATCCATCAATTCATGTTTGTTTAAAATTGATTGGATTTTTGTTATACTTCTTAATGATAAAACGTTTACATAATAATTACATAGTTCCGTATATCCATTCAGCCCGAGTCTTAATTCTTGTGTCATCGTGCAGACCACGTGATATTATTGCTTTCAACACTGAGTTACC
>JAMKCH010007118.1:0-32264 GCA_023653785.1 Ophioderma brevispina
CTCCAACTTTCTCACGTCACACTCCCCTGCCCTTTCACGTTGCTTAACTTTTCAATAACTAAACAGATCAAACAGAACCTTGAATGTTTTCTCGTAGTAGCTTTATGGTATAGAACCTTAATAGTGCTTAGGGTGCTAAATATGGACAAAAAGGTGGTTGAACCATTTCTCTAAAGCCCCCGTTTACACTAGGGTCCAAAAGTCTAAGTGAATCTATTGAGTCTCATCGATCTCTTTTTCCCAGACGGACACACTCGCAGGTCGTAATCGATACACTTCAAAAAGTCGAATTTGAAGTTGCGTTTTTAGGGCAACTTACTTTTGAGTTAATTCGAATAAGTCGTCAGTGAATTCGAATATTTTGGCAGTATACACGAAACACGCGGAATCTATTTGTTCATTTCTACTTTGGTCGTACAATGACGCTGCCTCTGCGCAAATTTCCGGCTTATCACCAAGCAATGCAAGTGTGCTTCTAAACCTCATGAATATACGCGTCTTCAAGAATTCGACTTCTTCGCGTGTGCTGTCGCTTTCCTTTGTTTTCGTCTCTACTTTTGCGTTTAGTTTTGATCATCTTTAGGTCTATTTCACCGAAAAGCGGAATCAACTGTCGCCGAGAGCCACCAAATTAGCGTGGGGTCGCCATGTTTGAGATCGCGCGAATCTTCGTGAACCGTAAGACTTAATTTTTTTCAGAAAGCGAATTCGGAAACGCTTTCGGTCTAACGCCTACAAAACGCGATAATTTATCTATCCTCAGTACTTAATTCAAAAATTATCGAATTCAATTCGAATTTTCTCTAGTGTAAACATGCATATAGTGTATTGTGAACTATTTTGTCTAAAAATCATACGGTCTAATTTTATAATCGGCCTATCGCTGAGATTCTCAACTCTGCGTCGGGCTAAAACGGGTGCCTGATGGACGCTGGTTTTTTTTTTTTCTTTGTTTTAATTAGAGACGTTCAGTTCAGTCCTTTTAAATTTCCTGACATAAGCAATTGTTCCTTTGTCAATAAAAGTATTAGGTTTCTCTTTTTCCCACGCACAAAACCAATTTGTTTTTAATAAATTTGTGTAATAAAAATATTTGACATAATAAGTCTTCTGATATTGGGTGATTTCATACAAGCAGTTTAAACTGCTCTTCAGGATCCACCTTCACTTCACAGTGACGGTCACATAAGAATGATAACTTGTTGAAAATTGCAAATTGGTTTGACTCATAATGCTGATTAAATGTCAAGAAACCAAATTTATGATTTATGGAACAAGAGAACTTTCACTTTCTTACAAAAGAGTTTTATCAGACAACCAAGAATGCAATCATGGCGTCATGGCGGCCAATGCCACACATAAATCTGCCTTGGTTGAGTGCAACAGGGCACAAATTCAACACATGCATTAAAGGTTCTTTGTTACCACATAGTTTGCACTTAGTTTATGATCTTTTACCAACCCCATGCCTGTAAATTAAGAAGGTTGGCAGGAACTCATAGAGGTGCGTACGAAATAAGCAAAAAGAGGCCATGGAAAAAGCGCCTTAAATGGGGATCAAGGGAGGACGGGAGATAGATCTAAGGAGAAGTAAGATTGATGGTAGGAGTTAGGTGGAGGGCCTGGGGGAGGCGTACCGGAAGGAAGGAGGAAGGATAGAATAGAGTGGCGGAATGGGTAAAAAAGGAAGTGGGAGCGAAGGAAAGAAGTGGGAAGGAGTTTGGGGTACGAAGTGGGAGGGGTACATCGTGTGGGAGGTAAGGAGCTAAATAGCAACGTAAGCGGCCGAAGTGGGAATCAATACAAGAGAGATAGAAAGTGATGAGGCGAACTCTAGGACCTTCCCATCATCCCATGAAAGAATCGTATGTAATGACTTCCAGTGAGGTCCCACTTTTTTGTCCTAGCTGTTGCACTAGCGGTTTGATGTAATGACACAAGAATCCTATAATAGATCTTTCATCATTCATTCATTCACCATCTTTGAATTTTAGGCCAAAATGGATCTTGTCAATAGTAGAAAACACTTTCATATTTTTCACTGCCAACAGAGGCCAGAAGGCAGCCGTATTTGATCTTTTTCCACTTCCACTTGATTCCCCTGTTTTTTGGCACATAAATGAATGAGTTATAAATTTGGGATATATTTTTTTATATCAAGCGTTTTAATTGCCAAATTTTCAATCAATAAATAATCAGATTAAATCGCCAATTTTTCAAGCAGTGTCTTTTTGAAGACTATTTTGCAAATACATCAGGAAGTGATTGGCTACAAATTAAGAAGTATTTAAAAACAATGGCCAATACCAACCTCTTTGTTTTTAATTTTAACTTTACATTAGAAACGTGTATCACAAAAAGTGAATACTGCAAGGGTTTCACGTCCCTCCCACTGCCACCCAGCACCGCTGGTGCGTGCCATGGCCATGTCACTTTTACCCAATTGCTGGTCAGTCTCCTCTCTGAGTGGGGCCGGACTATCCCTGATCATCTATATTAATATATTGATACAGAAATGAGTTTGACAATTCATTGGCAACAAAAAGATTGCATTTTGGAGATAGAAAACCTTTGGTAAGTATTAAATTAGTCCTTTATCTAGAGATCAATATTCATACTCTTGTGTTCCATTTTTTTGTTCCCTAGCATTTTCCAGTAGAAAAGATGGAGTTTCTTTCTGAAGCTGAAGGATGAGGAATGGAATTTAAAGTTAGTTGTTCCAATGTTTGGCAAATTTTTATTATCCGATTGAAATACGGATGTCTGTCCCCACATATTTTAGCTGGGGTTCAGCGATGCCTATTTTTGCAGTCATAGAGGTGGACTCAAATGAATAGATTGGTTTAAAGGTCGCATTTCATAAATTGGTCCTAAAAACTTTATATGGTAGAAATACCATTCAACAAGCGTATGCATTTAATCCAATACAACTCTAGACCATTAAAAGTACAACATTTTTGGAAAGTTATAGTATAACTATGCCAAATCAGTAAGTACACAACTTTTTATACGGTGGTACAGGGTGTAACACAAAAAAGTAAACATTTTTCTTGTCATGGTGAACTGGGTGGGGTTCCTTTTCTGAATGAAATGTAGATTTAAAATAAGATGGTATTCAGCAAGGTATTGGCTTTAGGTCCTTCAAACATCAAGGAAGAAAGAGGTCACTATATCTTTTTTAAAATATTAGGGTGGTCAAAATTCTGCTTTTCCTGAATCTAAAATACTGTATAAAGATTTTCATACCATTTTTTTCATCAAGAGTAGAATCTTTTTCTGGTCATTGGTAGTGAAAGCAAGTTGCTTTCAAACGGTATAACCCATATTCTTTGTGTACTTTTGATATACAGGGTGATCATAAATAAATTACCCTGTAAGAGAGCAAATACTTCTGGTGCTCAGTGGGTCTTAATGCTATGGAAGCTAATAATAAATATTAGTAAAACAGTGAAGCCCAGAAGTAAATAGTGTAGGTCTCTTCTAAAACAAGCATCATTCCTTTGATAAATCATATAGGATGATATAACTGTAAGGCATCCTTCTGTATTTCTCACATTAACCTAGGTCCTGACGAAACACAGGAAAATTTCTAATATACATATGTTTAAAGGCATAATTGTCCTCATGCATTTACATGTAAGCACATATTTAAACTTGTTCCAAACAGGTTAAAATAAACATTTATTGTGACTGATATGCCAATAAGATGGAAATTTAAATTTTACACACAAATGTCAATAAATAACATCCACCCTCCCTACAACAATTTGAGACCCTGTATATATTTCTATCATTAATATTTATTTGGTTTTAAAAAACATGCCAGTGCAAAATAACCGGTTCCCTCAACTTTGTAACACAAATTAAGAATGCATTTTTTATTAAATTACCGGAAGGTGGGTTGGGGAAACCCCCCCCCCCCAAACCAGAAATTGAGAAAGGATGTCACAAAATGTAATTGTTTTTTCATGTTCACACCCTGTATAAAATTTTTTTCTCACCCTGTATAAATGCAATGGTATTTTCTTTTGCAGAATTTGCATCTTTAGGTATTTAAATGCTTATGAAAAAGAACAATTCCTTACTGTGAATACTTTTTCAGTAAATATGTCAGAAATTTAGTGTATTCAGTTTTTTATGGGCAAGTCTATGGGGCTTGCTCCTCCACTGGCTCCACTTTGACATACTTGGACATTTTAAATGTAACTTTGCTATTATCCACTCAAATAAAGTGGGACTTGTTGCATTAAAAAGAACAAATTAGCTACAACATGAACCATTTTTGTCCATACATTCAGTCTTCCCCTGAATATTGTTTATACTTGTTGGAACATAAAATTTGTGTAACAAGTGTATACCTCTAGTTGTACATTCTTCATACCTTTCCAGGGATGGTATATTCTAAGTTGTACATTTTCTTCAAACCTGTTTACAAAATGGTTCTTCATAAGGGGGGTTCTAACATTGGGAGGTAGTGTGGTATGTGCTGCCCGGAGGGGGCACTTGTATTAAAGGTTGGAGTATGAAGGAGTGAACAATAAAACACGTAAAAAGGGTATCTTTTTTCAAACAGACATGTACGCGCATCCCGTGATAGGGTATCAAAAAAAAACAGCAAATGGTGAAAAAGGGTATGTTTTTATTCTAAACCCTGACATTGATGTACGTGTAACTAAGCAATATCAAAAGTTAAAAAAAAAAATAAAATTGTAACGCACAGGCAAGATAATAAAGGTATATAATGACACTCATTGCCTTACTTGTTTAGGGTACAAAACTGACACAAATACTTTTGATGGATGCGCAAAAACAGACAAAAATACTTGTTAGAGTATGTTTTTTAGTCCGTGGAAATACTTGTTTAGGTGCATTTTGGAAGTCCAGGTTCCCATCATATCCACTTTTGAATACAAGTCCCCCCCCCCCCCCCCGGGTGTGCGCATACGACCCTCATTTTCAGGCTCTTTTTTTCAGTTCCAGTGATCCCCACTTTAGGACCATTTCAGTTCCAGAGTCCCTACTTTTCATGTCCAAAGCATATTCTGAAAATCCTGCCAAATTCCTTCAAAACAGTAACTAAAAAATGTAGCTGAAATTGAGGAAATCACAGCTTACTTTCTGAAATTTTTTGGAAAATCTAGTTCCTGAGAACCCCCATTTTTGGGCCTCAAATCAGCTTAGCCCTGAGCCCTCAATTTCTTAAATCGGGTCGCACATACCTACCCAAAGAAACGTTGAGCCCCCCCTCCGGGTCTTAGCCAGCTTTTTAAACACTGTATGCCCTTACCATCAGTTCAAAAGTATAACAGTATAAACTAATATATGTGTCAAGTACATTAGAGTCAATGTAATTCAACATGTCCAAGGGCCGTATCCCGGGCCGCACCCCCCCCCCAAAAATGACAATGGTCCGCTTTATGATGTTGAAGGTCCGCTTTATCATTTTGAAGGTCCGCTTTGTGATGTTAAAGTTTGCCGCGTGCCTAATTTATTTGGTTGTAAGTGGTATTGCTGCTGGGGTATAAAATGAAGCATAACAAGTTTTAATTGCATTACGCACTGGCACTGCTTTATTTGTTATTGACTGTTTTTTTGCAACGACGCGATGATGGCACGAATCTTCCGACTTAAGACCGACGGGTTAAAAATTTTGGTCAACCGGTGACGTTCAGCGAGCCGAAAAAATGGTTTGTTGGTACGCAAAAGGTCCACGTCTGGCAATCCTCACCCCCCGTCGGCCCCCCCCCCCCCCCCCCCAAAATGCCTGGCTACGGGCCTGACTTCCAAATAATAGACTACTTCATATGATAATTAAGCAGGACATAGTCTACTCTAAAATGATCAATTTAATGACCAATCTACTTCTTTCAAGGGCTGTTATTAAAGGTGGACGGCCCGATTTAAGGATATGAAGTTTTTCAATCTTAATAGATTGGCTTTTCAGCCCCAAAACCCCATCTGTAAAGTTTCGCGCCAATATTTCAACCCGTTTTTCATGGAGAGCTAAAAACGTGATCTTTAAGCCCCATATAGTCCTCTTAACATTATATTGGGCGACCAAAAATGCGGTACAGTGTTCGCTCATAACTTCCAAACCAACATCCTTTGGCCCAAAATTTCACAGGGTAAATGAGAAACAGTAGGACTTCCTGTCGATACCCAAAATGTTGACCACTTCCGGTAAAATCTAAGGCTTCTGGGGACGAGCTATTACGGAGCGTGGCCAAGGGACCTTTAATGAATTTAACAAACCTGAATAGTTAGTACAAAATGAGTAGTTTCTGCATACCTACATTGGGGGGGGAAGTAAAACTGGACTTTTACAAGTTCATTTACTCCACTCAAGACTAATTCAAGGTCCCAAAGGAGACCCTCCCTGTAGTTGACTAGGTCGTGGGTAAGAAACCAATTTCAGTGTGTCCAGTCTAGTCTAGGGTTTAGATCATGCAATACAGTCAATTTATTGCATGATAAAATTGAATCAAATTTATGTCCACATTATGTCGATGTTGATCAAATTATATCAACATGTAGCCATAAAAACTAACAATGCCGACGACAGCCCCAGTGAACATCAAAGACCTATACTATATTCCCTTCTAATATAAGAAGGTAAGAGGTAACAGCCTATTAATTCAAACTGATTCATTAATCATTGTCCAAATATTAAGCTGACCATCGAGATTTCCAGATGGGGGCGCCCTCATTTGCAAAAAATTTGTGGTTTTTTTGCATGTACATAATGCTATCCATATACTAATCACAGTGTGAAATAGCTAAGCTCAAATCGAAGTCCTTCATATAGCAAAATCCACATCTTTGTTTAAAAATTTCCGATCCCTGAAATTTTGTTCAAGTTATGGGCCAAGAATTTTAGTTTAACGTGGAAATTTTCAATAACCAGCTGAAATGTCAGGATTGGTGCAGAAGTTGTCTAGAATCACATCCTAAAAGTCCCCTAAAATTATCTTTGTGCTTTTTCAGACTAAAAGGGGGGCAAAGTTTGTACATGGGAAAATTACAAAATCTTAGAATTGTCCTTAAATGGTTTCCAACATTTTTGTCAATGGCCCAATGATCAATAAAAGGTATAGTTTGCCCTATCTACATACCGTAGTTTAGGTACTACAGACCTAAATCATCAAGTTCCTCCTTGGGTAAATATTTCAAAATATCCAATTCATGAAGCAGATTCAAATGCTTCGTTAGAGTCATATTAAACAGAAATGTTCATTCAAATTCACCTAATGATTCAATATGACATATAAGAGCAGAAAGCAGTGACCACCATAGAGCCTGTAGAACCCCATCACACTTGGCCCCCTGTAATTTTGCATAGTAATGACCATCACCTGTTTAAATATTCATTTGGTGTTCATGTACCACTAGATGAAGAATTTGAACACTATCTTCAGAAGAATCCGACCATGCTGAAAATTTACCCCCAGATCGGCACCTTGAAGCCTTTTTATCATATAGTATTAAATTACAAGCCATAGATAGGGCAAACTATTACCTTTTTGTACATCCTTGGGACATGCACCAAAAAATGTTGGAACACATTAAGGACAATTGAAATATTACGTAACTATTTACCCCGGATACAAACTTCGCCCCCTTATTTCTGAAAAATGCACAAAGAGATTTTTGGGGACTTTAGTTAGTTATTCTAGACACAATTCTGCACCAATTCTGCATTTTCAAGCTTTTATCAGAAAGTTCCACCTTTCCATTGTTTATTTTATAATACCTGGGCCTAATATACACAGTATCACTATGGCAGTGTTGCGATACACATAAATGTTACGCAATACAAAACGAAAAAACTCCGATTCATCTCAAACTTTGGAATTGAGCATTCTAGGTGACTATCATTTAGTTATAGTTGACTATTTTTATTAATATATTTTAAAAAATTACATTCAGAAATCTCTGAGTCAGACTTAATGACTCATCCACATTAGAGAAAAATGTGAACTAAACAGATTGTTAGTTTTGTAAAAAAAAATGAAAACTCAGAAAAGAAATAATGTGCCTGTGTGGTTAGCAATAGTTGCCTGATTGGGGTTATAGTGGGGTTTGGATTCAATGACAGTTCCTGTAGGATTGTTGTGCTGAAATTGATTTTATTGCGGTTTTTCATTCAATAGGGACCAGACTGTCAGAAAATGATGGGGTGCAAATTTTCAGACTGATGCCCCTTCTTCAAGGGGGGAATATATTTGACTACATGGAAAAATTTGAAATCGAGTCAAATTGTGTTTTCATGTACATCATTGTTCGTCTCCTTATCCCCATAATAGTTCAAGGCCATCCTGGGGTAAAATTTACCCAATGCTCAGATTTTGTTGAAACTGGTGATAAGTTGTTTGTATTGTCACACAGGATCCAAAAATGTATTATTTTACAGTGTGTGACTTTTGGTTGGGTAATTACATAGCAAAATGTAGCAAGGGTCTACATGGTCAATGGGTGTCACCAAAACATTCCCTGGATGTCACAATGATGATATCACCAAATCAGTTAAAATGCATTTTCTGTTTCAGTATGACACAAGGAATTATTTGACAACACTTCAACAACATTGGAGCATTTACTCCCAGGGTGACCTTGAACCATTATGGGCTACAAAACTAAAGGTTGGATACTTTTTCTAATCCTTATGAGGAGACGAATGCTTTAGTGTACATTAAAACACAATTAAACTTGATTTTAAAATTTTCACTGTACTAACATTTATCCCCCCTTGAAGGGAGCATCAGTCCAAAAATTTGCACCCCTATCATTTTCTGACAGTTTAGGCCCTATTGAAACCCAAACAGCAAAATCAATTTTAGCATGAAAATCCGATGGGAATACACACCAAACCACACTATCAGTTGTGCAGTGAGTAATTGAAAACCACATCACCACAATTAGGTAATTGTACATGGCCAGCATCTTATCTTTGCCAACATGTAGGACTATGAAGTAGTCTAATTTCCATTTATATGAGTAACAGGGTAGAATTTTGTAGCAGAGTGCAAGAGTCAGTCTTGATTCTCAAAATGAATTTTGCGGGAATCATCTAATTTGCTACTCTGTTAAATTCTAAAGTTTACGAGAATCAACATTGATTCCCGCAAAACAATTTACGAGAATCTTTGCGAGAATCGATTCTCGGATTCTTGCCAAAATTCTAGCCCTGGAGTAACATATCAGGTGCGGATCCAGGGAGGGGGCGGAGGGGGCGCGCATCTCCCGGTAATTCTGCAAATTCTTGCAAAATCAGCCCATTTTGAGCTATTTTGGACCAGTTACAGCCTTTCAGCCCCCCGGTAATTTTGATATTTATCAAATCCTGGATCCGCCATTGCATATGATTATAAAATTGTCTTGACAAGATAGACAGGCAGAGACACATATACCATAGAGCTGCAAAGGCAGCTTCAAAACTCAACTACTGATTGAAATCAGTTTTTCAGTTGCCCCTAAAGTCTTACAGATTAAAACTGCTCCGAAAATAATTGTACTGCAGGGAAAAATGGCCGGTGCTTCTATTCAAATAGTCCATGCTGGGAGGTGAATTTTACCGGGTGCAAATTTCTTACCGGGATGCTGGTGAACCCTTGTAATTTCCATGTTTGGAAGGCTGTGAGTATCAAGATCTTCTGAGAAAACCCAATATTTAAAAGAGACAGAAATTACTGTCGTGCACAACAGAAATTCAAAGCATGGTTTTCTATAGGGACGATTTGAATAGCAGGCAAGTTCAAAACAAGGTTTGCGGTTTTCTTTTGTGCTTGTTTGTCCAATAAACCTTCGAAACGGTCTTGATAGGTGGTCTACAACCATTCAAGTACGATTGAGAGAAATCTGTATCCTCAAAAAAAATCTCCTCCTGTCACTTTAGGGTACCAGTCGCATGATAGCAAAGAAATGAGAGTTTCTTGATGGCGTGTTTGTACATGAAAGTATAGGCAGTTTAATTAGAGGTGTGAAACCTTAAGCCTTGTTTAATCACAGATGATTCATGCATCTTCTTTTGAAGTTGATGTTGTAGCACTACTAGTGGTACTGTATGTACTTTCTACTGCTGTTGGTTTTGACTGGCCAACTGAACCACATACTTTTGTTGGATCTTTGTCAGAAGGTACAAGCACTTGGCTGGAAGGGTTTCTTGCTTGGTTAACATTTTTGTCTCGGAATGATGATCCTGGTGCAGGGCTTTTTGAAGGAAGTTTGAGTTTGCCTTTGCGGAGCATATCAGCAACTTTATCTGGAGACTTTGTGTATATGATAAAGGATCCTCTTGAAGGAACAATGCGAACAGGTTTATCAGTAGTTTTTGACTCATGACAGCCCTGATTTTTAATAATTGGCATGCTATGCTTACTAGATGTGACTGTGTTTTCTACATCTGAGATCTTAGTTGCCTTGTATGATCTGTTACCTGTCAGTGTCACCTTGGATTTGTCACTTTGTTTTAAAAGCACAGCCTTAGGTTCAATGACCTGAGTCTGATTTACATGAGGCACACTGTTATTTGGAGGTCTTCCAAGTTTAGCCTTTGGTGTACGTGCATTTATAGAAGTGGTGGGCTTGGTCTTGAGCTGCGATACATCTATTTGATCTCTTCCATAACATTCAGTTATTTGCTGTTGTGTCTTTGTACTATTTAACACTGCACCATCTGCCCTCCTCTTTGCTTTCTCTTTATGAGTTGCCATGTGCTGTACAAGTATTGATGTATCAGCAAAAAGTCCTCCACACGACTCGCACATAAGGAAGGACTTATCTGCACCACCAATACTGAAACTGACCTCATTGGGTTTTGTCATTATTGGCAATTTACGATGATGTCTATTCATGTGAGCTTCTAACTTCTGTTCGATGGAAAACTTCATCCCACACTCACTGCAACTGTGACCCACGTCTCTGTGACTGTCCTTCATGTGTTGCATCAACAGGTGGCGCTTTCCCAACTCTAAATCGCACACCAAACACATATAGCTATGCACACTGATGAATGCTTTGTGGACGACCTTGAGATGATACTTGTAACCACTGCTTGTAATAAACTTAACTTCACACATTTCACACTTAAGCCTTTTGTCTTCTTCATGGGTTCTAAGATGTATGTCTAGCCTCCTTTGAGATGGGAGGCCTTTGTTGCAGTATTTGCACTTAAAGGGTTTGTCTTCATTTTTCAAATGACAGTATTCATGCTCAATTTTAGCACTTATTGATTGGCACCCCCTTCCACATATGCCACAGTATTGGGGGAATTTCTTATTGTTATGCACTCTTCTTACATGTTTGTTGCGTTTATGCAAAGTTTCACAACGATAATCACATTTATCACACTTGAAAGGTCTATAAATCGAATGCTTAGCTTCATGTCTTATGAGATCTCTATTCAAAGTGAACTCTTGGTCACACTTCTGGCATTTGTATGCTGTTCCTGGTGGTGACTTTTGCTCTTTGGAATTCCCAGACTTCTGATCACTTGTCTGGGCAGATCGTTTCCTCTGCATTGGTTGCTTTGTAAAGGGCCCCGACTGTTGTAAAGGTTTTCTGGCGTTAACTCCAGCAAATCTTGAATTGGCAAAAGCTGTGAGTTGTGCGACAATACGAGAGGCATGCTGCTTTTGTAAATCAACTTCATCGTCAACATCCCGTTCCTGAGGGTTTTGGGAGCACATGATACTGTGGTTATCAACTATTCCATTTATAACATTCTCTAACTGGAGTTCTTTGGTGTGAGAACAAGCAGTCAAAGGAAGTCCTTTGGTCCTTAATCTATCCGTCACCATATTTACAAGTACCTGTAGGATTGAAAATTAAACAAAATATGTTAAACATGCAAAACTTTGCACATCTTTTATAAGCTAGGTTGCTCATGCTACAAGCAGCCCACAGCAGGCTCTGTCTCACAGTGGAGAAGTAGGTGGGAAACACCATGGTGTGTCCCATGGCAAAATTGAAAGTAGATGAGAAAGGAATGCGTGTATCGCAAGCCATAAAGGCCATAACGTATTGCTGCAACGCGTTGCGAGAAAGTAGCAACGCGTTGCGACATTTCGGTAACGCGCTGCGGCATCGGCCAATCAAAATCATGAATTTCTGTGACGTATTTTAAAAAATAGACCCACAACTCGTTGCTAGATACTTTGCAACAAGTTGCAAACCTTCACAAAGCGTTGCGAGCTTCACAACGCGTTGCAAGCTTCACAACGCGTTGCTAAGGTCCACAAGCCATAAGGGTCATAACATATTGCCGCAACGCGTTGTGAAAAAGTCACAACGCGTTGTGACATTTCGGCAACGCGTTGCGACATTTTGGCAACGCGTTGCGGTGTTGGCCAGTCAAAATCATGTGACGTATTTCAAAAATATAAATCTCACAATGCGTTGCGAACATCACAACGCGTTGCAAGCTTCACAACGCGTTGCGGCAATACGTTATGACCCTTATTGCAACGCGTTGTGATGGCTTGCAACACGTTGTGAAAGCCATAAGGACCATAACGTATTGCCGCAACGCGTTGTGGATCTATATTTTGAAATACGTCACAGAAATTCATGTTTTTGATTGGACAACGCCGCAACGCGTTGCCGAAATGTCGCAACGCGTTGCTACTTTCTCACAACGCGTTGCGGCAATAGGTTATGACCCTTATCGCTAGTGGACCTTCGCAACGCGTTGTAAAGCTCGCAACGCGTTATAAAGCTCGCAACGCGTTATAAAGCTCGCAACGCGTTATAAAGCTCGCAACGCGTTGTGAGTTTCCACAACGCGGTGCTAGATACTTTGCAATGCGTTGTCGGTCTATTTTTTGAAATACGTGACAGAAATTGATCATTCTAATTGGCCGACACCGCAACGCTTTGCAACTTTGTCGCAACGCGTTGCGGCAATACGTTATGGCCTTTATGGCTTGCGATATGTGTGCACCTGTTGAAGGTTTAACCCTAACACGTCAGAGCAGCAATTACAAGAAATTAAGTTGCACTAATTGCTTGTAATTGCCAGTCGGATGGCCAAAACAATTTTTTTGACATTGCTTTATGTTGCCGGTCAGACGTCTTCCCCTGTAAGGACCCATTGCCGCGGACTGTCAGACGTTACCCCACAGGAGGCGCATTGCTGTGGACTGCCGGTCGGACATTAATGCTTTTCCGCAGGGGGAAACGTCCCACCGGCAATGCAAGGCACTCAATGCTTCAATTACTTGTAATCGGACTTCAGGAATTATTTCATTTTCTAACATTGCTTTGTGTTGCCGGTCGGACGTTTTCCCTGCATGAGGCGCATTGCTGCAGACTGCCGGTCGGATGTTTTTCCTGCAGAAGCGTATTGCCGCGGACTGCCGGTCACATGTTTTCCCCTCAGGAGGTGCATTGCTGCCAATTGCCGGTCGGAGGTTAACCATTTTCCGCAAGTTTTTCCGCAGCAGAGAAAATGTCCCACCAGTAATGCAAAGCACTAATTGCTTGTTATTGCCAGTTGGACTTCGGACATGTTGTAGCGGGCGACCTGTGATGTGTTAGGGTTATATAGCTACTGTTGAGTATTTTTTTTTATTATTATACATGATCAATAGGCAGCTATCAGAAAATTGGTCGCTAGAGGTCGCAAAGTCCTGCAGTGGGCTTTGAATGGTTTATGATTTACTCTGCTACATGTAGTATTTGATGATCGTGTTCATAAAATGGCAAAAATGATACCTATTTTGAGGAGTAGCAGCACTATTCGATGACCAATCACTTAGAAAACCACCTCCAGACTACTCAAGACTGGTGTCTTTTCAAAAATTGTGAGCAGATTTTCTTTTCATGTTTAGTTTTGGCAAGGTCTGGGACTGTCCTGTAGTCTTCTGCAGTCTTACCGATTATTTGCTAGAAAACCACTTTTAGACTGTTCAAGTCTGATGCCGATTGGCCATTTTTGAAAATTTTAGTTTTTCTTTTTTCATACAAGTCTGGGACTGTCCTGTACAGTCTACTGCAGTCTTGCATGGTCAGGAGCATGTGGCAAATTTGAAAAACCTGCCGTGTTTTTTTCTCGCAGCCTAAAAAATTGTGGCAGGTTTTTGAATTGGCTCCAAGCGGGAGAGAAGATGCATGCCAACTAGACATGTTAAATCTGCGATTACACTCGGCGACCGCAGAAAATTAAGTCACCGACTTGCAATCTTGACAGCAACATGTCAAAACTTTTGCTGTCGTGTTAAAAGGTCTGCAACTGATCGCCGACTGAACAAGTGGCATCGCCGATTAAACATGCTTGATCTTATTGATTTTATGATGCTGTTGCCTACTGGCAGGAATGATAAAAATTGTAAATTGCAAGTTTGAACAAGTCTTTAGCCAATTTTAAAAGAAATGTGGTCTTGTGTAGTCGGAAAGAGCTTAGGTTGGGTCGGGCGCTGTCTTTTATGTGACTGTAATAACAAACTTTCAATATACCTACCTCCCTCACAACCTCATGAAGTGATAGAGTCTGCGTTTCTGCATCTCTCACCCATGATACATCAGGTTCCCAGGTGGATTCAGGATGGTATGGTGTTGTCACAGATACAGGTGGTTGCTCTTGCCAATGAACATTAGCATATTCCATAATGGCAAATTACTGGTGATGTTTTAATTCAAGCTGTAGATCAAAGTAAACAGTAGCAGTGGTTACAATGGTTTAACACTTAATGGCCAGTTTTTAGTTTTTTTTCATGTGTAATGGCATTGACATGTTTTCTTTCCATATGTTTTAACATAATCTATATATATATATATTTATTTTTTCCTCATATTTTGTTCATTTTACTTTTACTAAGTTACGCATTTTTGACCAAAAACAATCACACGGGCTGAACTGCAAAAGGGCGGGTAATTTCGCGTATTACACAATACGCGTCTGTGCTATTCGGCACGCGCGATGTAATGAGCGCATCAGAAACGCCTTGATGCATCGATTCGATATGACGCACACCCATGGTAACTTGTATGCAATTGTAAAATGGTTGCCCATGTGAGATGCTTTTGCAAACCGAATGGGATTTTAATTTCATGATTTGAGACTCATAAATTGTTGAATTTTGATCATAAGTATCCAGATGAAGTTATTTGACCTGGTGCAGAAAGCAGTGTGAAGAATAAGAGATGAAACGCTTGTGTTTTGGAATAAGGCTATATTTTGTAGCGAAACGGGACAATATTTGGACAAAATTTGCGATTTTCTCTGTGTTCACTTTCGGCGATAATTTTCGGTTCCCAGTTACTCGAAATCCATATCAACAACAGGTAAGAAATGAAATGCATCGTATAGAGCATATCAAAATCTAGGGACGATTTTTTTTAGTTTTTCATTTTTGGTTAAAAATCATGATTTATGTCAACCTTTGAACAATCTTGGCGTTGTTCCAAATTGAAACACGCGGATGTTGGTCTTTTTTGGCAAACAATTTGATAAATAGTGCAGAATTTGAAAAAAGGGGAAATACCGACCCTAGAACTATGACTCTGGAATACAAAAACGAACAAGGCACATTTTTATAACATTTCTCTATTTTTTTATAGGGAACCAAAATAAATGAGTGAAAATCACAATTTTTTATGATTTTCTAAAAAAATGTGTATTTTGGTGAAAAAATATCATATTTGGAATCCTTGAGTCATTTCCTTCTCAAATATGTATAATTTTATATATGTTGGAACAATAATTAAGAAGATACGGCAAAAAACAGTTCCTTTGAATTCCTGACTTAACAGCCACCTTAATATCGGGATCCCGATAATAATTCAATGGCTGCTGGAAACGGCCTTCCAATATGAAATAGCCGGGAAATAGCGCCACGTACGTATCTACGCTAATCTAAATAGTTGTTTTATTGGTTCAGGCAAGTCAAGTTAGAGGTCATTTTCTTGAGGTGGCACTATTTCATCATGGACGGACATAAACTTAGCATTTCCAGCTCTGCCGTGTACAATCTAGGATCCCAATTCTAATTACAAAAATCGCTCATTTTATGATAAATACGGTCACAAACTTAGAATTTTGAGTGATGTGAGTTAATTATCAATGCATGTCCAATGTTTCTATGCAAGTCCACATGGACTCGCGCTGGATCGATTTTGCGCGAGTCTCTGCGTGAGTCAACTCGCTCTGGAGTTGGTGTGCCGTGAGGGTCGGTTGGCCGGCTGTGCGAATTCGCCAACTGGAACGGATAGGTGACCATGTATGGATTTGTGGAATATTACCAATCTTCTTTTATTTGGTGTCTATCTGTGAGTGTCTCCCACTCCAGTTCCTTAATTATTTTAGTGGCGCTGCCAGGAGATTTGGTCTTGAAATCATTACAGCAGAATCTGGCGGCCCGGTGTTGTATTAACTCCAGTTTATTGATGAGTCTTAATTAGTGTGCGGGTCCCACACACTTTTTTTAATCAACGGTCGCACAAGGGGGGATACAGATGCTTTGATATCCTTCAGGCATTGATGTAGGTTTCTCATGACAAACCTAAGGTCCGGTTAGCAGAAGATGGTATTTGGTTAATGTGTTCATTCCAGGTTAAGTGAAAGTCACTAGTCAGTTTGACACCAAGATAGGAGTGACTTTTTGTCTCTTACAATATAGATTCGCCCAGTTTGTAACTGAATAGCTTCGGTTTTTTCGCATACATGTGAGCCTCATGGTATTTATTTTGCCAGTTAACCAGGGTATTTAAGTCGTCTTGGAGTGATGTGTGATCAAACTCATTTTGGATTTCTCTATACAACACACAAGTGCATGCAAGTTTTTTTTTTCCTAAATCGAACACTGCTCAAATCAGGCCATCCCCCTTATGTTTATTCGTAGGGGCGGGTGTTGACACATCAGATTCAATACTCAATTCTTCCCTAGCTAGGCTAGACAAGTATCATGGTTCCTTATTAAACGCTAATCCAGGGAAAGTCCTGAGATGGGCATTGTCCACCGTCCCACGGAAGTCTATCAATGTCGGCATTATCGTGTTCACGGCCCACTCTTCATCCCCAATACATTACAATGGAATAAAGCTTATTAAAGCTATACAGTATACGTTGTACTAATGTTTTGGCGGGAAATAGGGTCTGTTTTAGGGTCCAAGCCTTGGACGTGTGTATCTAGTGTCGCGGTTCGAACCCCCGGCTTCGGGTGTTTTGTTTCCCACTTTAATACAAGGCCTAGAGTAAATTCTGCCGTCTATGAAATCAACCACGATGATTGACTTTCCAGACGTAAAATGTTTCTATAATGTTCAATTGGTCATACCACTTGGCGCGATGCAGTCCTGCTAGCATGACTCGCGTGGCCTTATCTTTCATCAACCTGACATATATACTGGCCGTCGAGTCATGCCAAAACCCTCAGGACCATGGAAACAATTTCGTTACTTTGCATTCTTAATTACTCCATTTCCAACATCATACTTACTTTGGGGCTGAAAAAAATTGGTAACAATCCTGAATGTTTTCAGTGCGTTTAAGGGAATAAATAAAAATTGAAAAGTGGTAAAATTAAGGTAATTTTCATAGCACTAAATTTCAGCTTCACAGACTAAGTCCCAACCGGGATGACCAAGCGACATGACACAGGTGAAAGTCATACATGTGCGACCCAATTTTGTAAACATTCCTTTAAGCCCATGAATATAATTTTTTTTTTTATGTTTTCCAGTCGCAGCGAGCGATTGCTGCTCATTAGCATGCGTAGCACTTGATCTTGGGGGCAATGTCCGTATTGCGCATGCCAATCGCTCCGTCTCGCTTCGACTGAAAGTATATCATAGCCTTCATGCAGGTGAAATTGGTAAAATGTCCATACACGATTTGTAGTGATAGCGCCACATCGAGGTTATTTCAATGCGAGCCCCTACTTATGCAGTATGACTTTGACTTTATAGCTAAATAAACAGAGCCACGTACGACGGCTATTGATTTCATACAGTATGCTTCTACTCAGGGTTGATTTAGAAAATAAAATTTACAACCCACCCTTGAATTTTTCTTAAAATGTGCACAAAAAATACAAGTTTTTACATGCACAGGCAAAATCTGCCATCACACGCCAAAGTTAGAATACATTTGTGCATTTTAAAACCCCTCTAAATCAACCCCTGCTTTTATTCCCGAGTTATTGGTTCTTTAATTTCAACTGACTTCTGTTGCTACTACTGGAAGCTGTTTTGGCGCCATCATAGTAAAATCCAAGGAATCTCGGGAATCGGTGAAACAATGTGTGCAAACTGACGCATTTCTCAAGATCATGTAAGTAACATTTATCGGTAGGAAAAAGGTCGGTGAAAGTCACAATCACTGTTGTCGTTGAGTGCTCTAACCATGAGTACATAGGTTTTGTTATTTTCACGCTGGCCCGAATCGCCTTTTCCCTCCACGTACTAGAGGTACATCCAATTTAAAAGGAATCAATATGTGTATGTAAAGACCTCTAGTTACGATTAGCGTGAACTGGGCGTGATAGTAGTCTGTTCCTATTTCTGCCGATTTTACCAAAGAAAGTTACTTGAACAAACAAACAGAAACAATGGGCTCCGTATAACCGATATTGCCTCTATTCTATGCATGTAACAGCAAATTTGCTGTGTACACACTGAATTAAATTTCTTATTCGCGCTGAAACAAGTATGCTTCCTTTAATCGTGTGTGAGGTATAATAAACAGAAAACATTATTACAATGGATATTAAAAATAATCAAGTTCATAATAAAAGCATTTATTAGTCGTTTATTAATTTGAAACCAACAAGCATGAAAAGTTTTTACGCGCATGCGCGTGTAAAATCTGACTCGGTGTTTTGGCTTTTCAATAGGTCACAATCTGTCGACCCTCAGTTGTTTTCACCATGCTGTTTTTATTTGTCCAACAAGCAGATCGTTGAGTAGGTTTGTATGTCATGAACTGGGTACACTAAAATGGGGGGATCTGTTACCCTCCACCTTTTTTTTTAGTTTAATTCCATTTAATTCAAAAACTACTTTATGTTAATTTAGGACACCTTTTGATCACTTTTGGGATGTTCGGCTGTTCTGTGCTCAAAATATATCCCAAAACGAGGTATACTGTTCATCACCGATTGGCAAGACTCTTTTACACCCGAATTAATATAGAATAGTGGGCGCCGCTCTGCAAACAAACGGCGCATCATACGCAGTCTGTGAGGTATGCGCGGCGCAGCTGGCAAGAAATTGGCGACGCGGAAAACGGATTTCACGCTCGGATAACAAAGCTGAATAATTCTTGCCTACTTAGGTGATGAACAAAGTATATAAACTTGATTAACTTGATTTAATTATCTTTATAATGCTCTTCTTTTAATACACATTGGTATCCCTTATTAAAAGGTAATTAGCCTAATTAAGCATTAATAATTTAATTTCATTACCAACGTCATCTTCAACTAAAATTGTTCATTTGGGTGGGACCTGTATGGAGTACACGGATTTAGAGAATCTTGATGAGTAGTCAATTCAAACCAGAAAGGTTGTATACACATGTAGTTCTCCACTAAATCATGATTTAAATTTGGTTCATGAAAACAATACACTTGTACTAGGGTTCAAGACCTTGAAGACGTACTCAATAGCCGCCGATCCATAATTTTGCGTTTCAGATGAAGTTGTTAACTATCCAAATTTTCACTTAATATTATACAGAAATGGCCCCTTGGTAACTGTTGTTACAATAGGTTTGTCTCTTTGCTCAAACTGGTAAATACGCAAAAAACTCGAGAATTTGTGAGTAAACCACATGGAACTCTATAAGAGGAAGAGTGAATCGTCGTGTATATGGAATCTTCCCCAATCCCGTAACCGCACTTTCCTCATTATCATGTTTTGAGGAGTCAAGTTGTGTGAAATATTGGATCCAAACATTGATAAATTGATACAATTGGATTTTACGCCATTTAATTGGCTCCGCTATGAGTTTTAAAAAATTGGGCTCGACTGCGTCTCGCCCAATATTTTTGCAACTCAATTAATTTGGGCTTAATTCGACCCAATTTTCTATCACACTCAGCGCGCCGTGGTCGTTGTTGCACAAGCATCGCGCGTCCGTCACTGTGGCTGCGCAAGCACACGCATACAAATCCGTGCGTCATGCGTTATTTATCATTGTTTGCATTTCCCAGTGGTTCCATTGTCTGATAGGCCGATTTTTCCGCAATAATGCGAAAATCAATCGATGGAAGAAACCATGCATCTAAAAGATTCCTGCATTCCTAGGCTAATGCACAAAAAGTCTCCCTGATGACCCCTGTTAATTTTGGCTTAGGAAAAGAGATTTTGAGTCCGAGTGATAGCAGGTGGCATCAGTTGTTATTGTTTTTGTTCACTCGCTAAAGTATGAAGAACGTACAATACCGGCGTGCTCATAATAGGCCTTAAGGATTTTCCAAATACTACGATACGTAATCCAAAAATGATGGTGCCCAAAACTATGAACATGAGTGCCGTTGCTCATTATACACTTTTTGGCACTCGATTTGGTTACCTGTTTCGGTAGAATCTCGGGCTGGGTATATTTACGTCGATGGTAAAACAACCACCTTCGTCTTCGAAAGTGAAGACGCCATCTTGAAATGGCCGACTACTTTGTAACCCATCCTCGATTGGTCAAAAAGTTTGAGGACAACGCAAGGGGCTTCCAATTCATAAGGCCGTGTTTTGGCATAGAATACGCATGTGCATGCTAGACTACGCAGTGCAAGCCTCACCGGGAACATTTATCTGGTTATCGGTACCGGTAGCTTGAAAGTGATTATTTTAGACGATTTTCCCTCAATTTTAGGACTATTTTAAAATGAAAATGTGTTCTAAAGCAGCCATCGGATAGAAGAGGGTTTTCTGAAGGTGAGTAGATCGATTTTGGGGTGATTTAAGTAACTACCAGTAAACCATGTACAGTCCTAAACTACACTTTTGCCATACTTATATACAGCAGTTTGCATGTAAGGAATAAAAGTTGTGTTGAGAGTAATACATATTGGTGCCTTTTTTGTCATTTTGCACTGTGTAACATTTTTTGTATCCAGTTCTTATCATGACATATGGCCAGTAACATGAGAATAATTTGATTTTTTTTCACCTTTTCCGCTCTTCTTTTTTTAATTCAACCTGGCATGATCTTGTTACTGTCCGGTTCAGTGTGATTTTGTTTATCATCGGATATTTTCGTTAAGGTAAGAGGATAAAAAGCGAGTAAAACATGTCAACAAGACTCATGTAAACACGTAGCCCGAGGTTGCTCTGGCTTTTTCCGCTACGATAGTCCCTACTATCTTCTCTCCCTAAGCCAGAGTGGCAGTTCATTCAAACACCAGGGTCCACTGCGCCACAAAGTCAAGAATTTTGGTATACTTACAGTCCTTTATGACACGAAATCCGTGCATATATATGAAAACTTTGATGTCTTAGTATCCCTACTAGCTCAATTTTAAAAATACAAACGGTGCACAGCTCATGCTTAAAGGTGCAACAAGAGATTTTGAGTCATCTTTATATTGTGTCATTTGTAGTTATTTCATATAGATTAGACCCTCAATATAATTCTTACCTAGTATTTGGCTTCAGATACCTTGAAAGTGAAATCAAAAGGTGGTTTTTATTTGCTCATATTTTAATATAAAACATATGCTGAATTTAGTATTTGCTCCTATACAAAATTAGAAATTTCACATTTTTTTAACCAAAGAAATATTTCTCAGCTTAGTCCTTTCACGTGGGGGTATTTTTGATGGAAAGCTTTACATCAATGTAAAAATCAGAATTTTCAATATTTTTGGGGGCATGTGATATGTGAAATCTCTTGTTGCACCTTTAAATCCGTGAAATGTTGACCCTAAAAGTACAACATGACCGAAAATTGAAGCTAAACACAGTTGTCTCATACTTCTGGGTGTATGTTCGTAATTTATTGGTAATCAGCGAAAATAAGCGCTCGTGCTCCTGCCTATTCTAGAGAAAATAAACCGGGAACAATCCAGGGGTGACTCACTGATCTAGTGGGGCGACTGCTATGTTTAAATTGGGATTTTTAACGGTTGAGAAATCGCCATTTCAAAAATCAAAATCCGATTTTAACCATGAATGGAAAATTTGTCAAGGAAACAACGTGCGTATAATATAAATATAATTTAGGACTACATCAAAGGCAAAGATTTTCAATAAGTGCTGTTTTTGTACTGATTCTGAATTTCAATTTGCTTATTCCGCATCGGATCCGCTGCGCACCCACACCGGCTTTTTCGATACACTCCCGTGCGTAGCGTTGTAGGAGGTAGGTACGGTAGTCCTGCTAGCACGACCTGAGATTCAAGGTCTTTCAACAATATGTCATTCACTGATCAGTATCTCATGTCCCGGCAAAGGAAGTATCAGTTTGCCTTCAGATATAAGAGATGACTTTTCAAATTACCCTCTATTACTTACACTCTGGTCCTCATTTGCTAAGAAGTATCTTTCAATCGTTTACATCACTGCTATAATTGTTAAAGCTTGAAAAAATCTGTCGAAGGAAGGTGATATTTTTTTTCCATCAATTTAGTGTACTCCCAATTTTAATTCGGATCCCAAAGTCCAAAGCATCAACTCTATGGTGGATGTTTGAATCCACTGTAAAGTTGATGCTTGTTTTGGGTCAACCAGGTGTCAACCGGGCAATGTATAAGGATAGACTTCCAGGTCTTGGGAGCGATTTCTTCGCTGGGGCTCTGAGTGAACGTATGCGTAACACTTGATCTTGTGGCATATCCTTTTTTTGCGCAGACAATCGCTCACTGCGAACTGGAAGTATATCGATGGCTTGCTTTTTCGCACACCGTGTGACCCTTGAAGCGTTGCCTCGTATAGCGTAAGTGCTAATTTTTAACACAACAACTCTGGGCATTAGGTTGAGGCAACTTGACGATTGGTTCAAAGGGACATTTCTTATTTTATGTTTGATTATGTTTTCTGATGTAACTTAAAGGATACTCCTGTTGGGTAATTACTATACTCAACCCACATCTTGATTTAGCAACAGAAGTGTTTTTCAGTAGGTTTTAGCAACGTTCTTTGTAAATTGACTTCACATGATTGCACCAGTAAGCCTTATATATGAACTCACACTCATAGCCGTTTATTTGAACCTTGACCCAAGGATAACGTCCAATATTAAAGGTATAGGTGGCAAGTTACATTTGTAGCGTTCACAAGATTTACAGGTCACTTAACTCATTTCCAATTGGGCCACCATGTTAATTACCATATCTTTAGCATCTGCTATTAGAAACTTTGAATCGAAGCTTGAAAGCTAAGTTAAATCGCGTTGCACATTATGGATTCATTGATTTTTAATACCTTCTTGGAGTGTAAAAAGCAAAGTTGAGGTAAGGTTTACGCAAACTAAGTTCGCTTTTTGGCCGCTATTCCTGTATCTCAAGAATGGGTTCCGTGGAGCCGAGTGATGGACTTTAATGTGCTTGTTTTCTCAATAAGATTAATCTTGATCACTCCCCTCCGCCCCTCAAATGATTTCCCAGGGGGGGTCGGACATGCCAACCTAACAGCAACGCAATTCAAAATGGCATCAATCAACTTCCGGGTGCTAGTGTATTTTCAAAGACTTAAAACGGTAGGAGGGCGCTCTTAAACGCATATCGAACGGTTTACACACAGACTTGACTAAAAGACTAGGCCTGGGCACAAATAGTTAAATCTAAATGACCGTTCTTGATTAGCATCATTTTGTTATCAGCGGGGTTAAATCCACTACCCCCTAATGATTTTGAAGGCCCAATATTTTTTCTTAATTTAATCATGATTATTACTAAGAGATCTTTTTGAACACAGGTTTAAGAGCTGATTTTTTAATTCACTGGGACCGAGACTGCCATATTAAATGCTGTAGCATTCCCACAAAAAAATTTACCCGTTTGGAAGCCCCATGGCCAAATCGGCATATCGTGTCCTACTTACTCCCCGTGATTTCCCTTTATTCCGTAACGAGGCGCTGCACAAGTTTCCAGGGGCCCGATGGAGTGATCAAGATTCTTCTTCTTGCCCGTGTTTTCGACCTTTTGCAAATCGGCGCGCGGTTTAGTGCCAAAGGTGGGCGGACATGAAAGTTGATGTGCATTTACACGAATACAAAATTGCAAAATGAATTTATCAGTAATTTTGGTCCTTCAGCTGGACTTTTTATGACCAATTTGACAATTTACTTAATATTTACAAATCATAAAGCTTATAGCTTGGGTATAGCCCACATATGTGTAGTGTACTGAGTGGTTTGTTTTTTTCATGTCATAGGTGGTTGGACAGAAAAGCAATTTTGCATGCAACAGTCATTATTATCTAACTGAAGCCCATATATTTTAATGGTAACTTCTAGTAACCAATTTTATAAATGGAATGGGAACAGTGTTCGATTTAGGAAAAAATCCTGCATGCCCTTGGTGCATGCAAAACCCAAAAACCTACATGCACACTTTAAGTGTTCCTCTACATGACTTCAAAATTAACAAAATTACATTTTTTTCATGCCATCATACCTTAACCAGCAATTGTCTACTTGCCAGACCTGCTGAAAATTATACTGTTTTTAACAGGTTTATCATCACTTTTTTGAGATTCTTTTCGGGATGCTTCACCCTGGGTTTGGGGGATCCAGTGCTGGAGGTGTGTGGATACATGGGGAAAATAAAAAATATATCTAATTTAATTATTAATTTCACATTTTCACATCATTTTTTTAAATATCCCTTGGTGATTGAGGTTGTAATGTTTAACTGCGTGACATTTGTTATGTGGATGTGAGGGTTTCTATTTGATGTATTTCATTGGTCCTTGAGGTAGAAATGTCCACTTGGGCATGCCCCGTGGCAGTGCCAGTGCAGTGGTTTATAAAGAGCTATTCACTCATGGCCCTTACCATTTTGGTATGTTTACTTTTGCTTTTCTTCTTTTTTTTAGGTTAATATCTTGTTCTTTTCTCTATCTTTACTCTTCATTCTATGAACAGCATCATAGGGGCAGTGCATATTTTTTAAGAATGTTCTTTTGGAAATATGAAAAATAAACGGCATGCAAAATCACCAAAATGACAATTTGAACACCCATAACTCCAAACCCGTATGGAGTATGTAGATTGAAATTAGTACCACTCACTTCCTCTCATCAAGAGCTTTAAATGAGATGTATTTTAAAGTACCGAAGAACAATGCAACATACATTAACAAACTCAAAAGGGTTATTCATAAATCATCCAATAATGGCACGTCAAAAAATGAAAAGTTGCAATTTTAAACACCCAGATAACTCCAACGACCGTATGGGATATCTGGCAAATGAAAAAGTACCATTGTTTCTCTCAGTCAAGACTTTAAAATGATATATAATTTTTACCTATTTACTCCAAATTTTGAAAATCAGGTCTATAGCTATGGTAACATTTGGAACTATAGTTATGGCGACGTGCAACGTCTACGGAACGAGCTAGTAAACACGGTGAAATAAGATCCAATACACTTCTCGGAAAAGTTGTATGCGCATGCGCGGAGTAAGTGGACGTATCGGAAAAGTGCTGGATAAAAACATCCATCGATCATCTATTTCTGGTTACATCTTAACTCTTGTCCGTTACCAACGACTCTATAGATATTTGTCACCAAGTTTGAGTCTATTTTTGGTCTTTGATAGGTTTCCCTCCTACTTAGGAAAGGACTTAAGTAACTTTTGGTTTGTCGGTTTGATTTATTCACCATCCCAAGATGGCCGAGGACGCCCCTGTCCACGCCACGATGAGTGGCGAGAATTAATGGGCTAAGGCTGGTTTGTAGAACGGGTAACGCTGGCATTTGGCTCCTGATCAAAGTTGGTTGTCTTACCAATCTAAACCATGAATTTACCATTTTTACGCAACGTTGTATATCTTCTTGAAATTGTATTCGCTAACTCGAAGCTCTTTGAACTTAGTACTGCTTGTCACAAAATTTTGTACGTTCGTGACTTTGTTTATGTCCACCCGACAGATACAAACTCTGTGCTTGGATATGCAGTTGGTAACCCCCATGAATGGTCATACATTAGAAATACACTACTGTTTGTTCAACCTTTACAATTGAGAAAATTTCTTACACACTTGCAGTGATTCCAACCCGATGCTATTTAGTAACTGGCACACGGTCTCTTTTAGAGAATGTGCAGTGGTCCTATGGTCCCGTGTCAAGCAAAGTGTTTGTGTCCTGCACGGAAAACACGTAGCCTGAATATTTTAAAAAGTCCACCAAAGCTACATCAACACTAGTACACTACTGTTAGTACTATCTACTGTCGACTATTGTTAATAGCTCACTGATGTATAAATTAATCTTGCCCATATAAACCAAAATTTCCCATGCCAGATTTGTTCGAAAGCGGTAAGTGGGGTCACGTTGGTGTTAGGTGGCGACGCTGGCATTGCGTCACCATACGGAATGTATGGGTATGGATACCCGCACGTACGAGGATCTGGATGGATCTAGGGTTATATATCTGTTAATTCAGGCGGCGGTGCCTAAGTATTCGCTGTCCCCTATTCAGCATTTCAAGTTTGAATCCTCTAATAGCTTTGCCTCTAAGCATTCCTCTAATGACGATACTGGTCTATCCCTGCTGGGTCCCCAGCAGCAGCCTTCCTCCCCCATTGAAAACAAGCGGATAAAGTAATACATTTTCTAGAAAGAAGAAGGTGGTTCACTCCGAATGCTAGTTATTAACTTTCAGAGTGTTAGTGCAAGCCTGGAAGCTTTTCATACAGTATGACCTCACCAGGCCGGATATTTTAATTGGAACTGAAACTACTTGGCTTAATGATCTGTTTCAAATAGTGAAATTTGCCCTGCTGATTTTCAGCCCTTTCGTAAAGACGAGGGCTATGGTCGTGGTGGGTTCTTTGTTTCCCTCCGCACTGACAATCATAGGTACATACCAGGCGGAGCTTGATACTGAAGTGAAAGATCATGTGGATACCAGGTTCAACTAGTCAACTGTAAGAACTTGTTGATTGGTGCCTTTTATTAGCAAACCCCCCATTTCAAAAAGACTCCCGTAGTTATCATGAAAAATTTGAGAACATCCTCAATTGGAAATCTCACTCAGTCCCTCCAGTTCTAAGATGTTTGGCAGTTCTAATTACTCATTGAGATTGCAGATCAATTTAACTTGGAACAAATTGGTTAATGAACCTACTGGTGATAATGACACTTGACCTATTCTTCACATAAAATCCCACCCTCGTCAATAACAGACATTTTATTCCCGGCATAGTGATCTACGGGATTCCGATGATAGATTTTCTTACCAAACAAAGTTACTCACTAACCCGGAAGTTACCAGTACAAAAGGCCAATCTCGATGGGCTTAAAGATGGTTCGCTAAACTCTGTCAAGGCATTACCTCAGGATGCCTCCACGTCGATTACGATTGGTTTGACTTCCGTGATGGTATTATTTTTCATTGTATGGAACTATAATATACCTTCCAGATTTCATCTAAGAGAAACGACACACCATGAATTTCAACAAAAATAAAGCCCAACTCAAAGGAAACAGGCGAACTCTTATTTTACGCGATGCTAAAATATGTCCCCGCCGATGTTTTCCATCACTACCATGCGATAAATGCAACTTCAACAATCCCACCCCACCCCAAAAAACTTATTTTAAAAAGCCCCCCACCCCCTCCCCAAACCCCGCAAAACCCCAGCCCCTCCCAAAGACCCCACAACTCCCCAACACCCCACCCTCATCCCCAACAAACACCCTACCCCTCATCCCCACACCTCCCTTGCAACAACCCCTCAACACCCCAACCCTAACCCCCATCCCTATAACAAACGGCTCCCCTTTCCCCAACACCCCGCAACAACAGACACCGTCATCCCTCCGCAACACCCCACCCCCTCCCCACACCCCCAATACCAACCTCCCTCCCCAAACCCCTCAATACCCAACCCCCTCCCCAACACCCTGCAAACACCCCACCCCCTCCCCACACCCCACTCCCCTCTCCAACACCCAACCCCCTCCCCAACACCCACCCCCCTTCCACACTCACACCCTCCCCAACATATTATTTAATGTAGCGAAGGAATTTTGCTATCCGATGTCCCATTTCAGAGATACAAGCAATTACGCATATTTTACTTAGCTCATTTGCATACCGAAGCCGCATAATCACATACTTTTCAAATGGCCAAAAACCGATGCATGGCCATGAGTACTATCATGTGCGAATGAATTTTTGTGTGTTCGAGGTACCGTTTTAGCGAAACAGTTATTACGCATATTTAATTAGCGCATTTGCATACCTAACCCGCGTGTATCACACATTTTCAAATTGGCACAAACGATGCATGCCATGAATGGACTTTCCTGTAGCGAAGAATTTGTGTGTCCGATATACTGTTTTTCAAAGATCCAGCAATGGGTTAACATTTTTATCACAGACATTCCAGGTTTAACATTGTTCTCACAGACATACGGACATACAGACATACGGACACCCGGACGAGCCCATTTTATAGTCCCCCGTCCCGAACGTTTGTTCGGCGGGAACAACAAAGAGCCTTTATATCGTGCTAAGTGACCGTGATGAAAAAGACAAATCCTTACATAAAACAAATTCAAAAGGATGGCCAAGTTCTCATACTGGAAGTGGGTGTTAGAGAACTGTATTGATTCCCCAAGCCGTTCTGGATTTTTTGTTAAAAACTGCTATGGACAACATGGGGATACCTGCACTTAGAAGCCAGGTCAACTAGTCTCTGAAAACTCTGCAAAGTCAGATATTCTCAATAAACATTCGAATCAAGTATTACGGAAGGGCCTATGACAAATCTTCCTTCTGGGGAATCACATCCCATCATGCCTGATTTGCCTTGTTTCTGAAGACGGGGTCGTCAAGATGCTGAAGGAATAAATGAAAACAAGACACCAGGCCTGGATGGAGTACCCTGCGAAGATAAAATGTTCGCCGATGATCTCACTCCTGCTTTGACCTATATATTTAACACCCTAACCTAACCAGGAACCGGGTCTTTTTTTTAAACCGGCCGACGGCCAAATGCAACGAAAGGCAATCTATTTTTATTTTTAACACGGCCCAGAATGCAACGAGAACGCCAAAGTTTCATTTCATCCGGCCGTTGTTTCTTTTTTCCTCCCGGCACAGGAATAAGTAAGCGTAAAGTCAATAACGGCCCAGAATGTCAAACGAAAAAACATCGCGCATTTTTCCGCTGACGACGGCCCAAATGCAACGAAAATCATCGCGTCAGTTTCCCGTAAGACGGCCCCGATGCACCGAAAAACATCGGGTCATTTACCCGGAAGACTGCCCATATGCAACGCGGAAACCTCGTGTGAACATGCAATACAACAGGTAAATAAATATAATTAATAATAAATCATGGATGCGTACTGCACACTGATCTGCTGCAATAAATTTGTAGCTTATAGTCGCCAGTCGTGAGTGGCGCTATTACTCTACAATATCATAGTCGTTCGTGGCGCGATTAGGCTACGTCATGCTCCCGGTTTCCGTCAACGATACGTTATGCATAATTAACCCAATAGCTTATCGAAAATGGTGGCGCTATCACCATCGAAACCGAATGTCTATGGGCATTTGTACAGGTCCAACCCCACCCGCCTTATGAAAAGCATTGCGCCTTCTGCGGGCAACACGTCCGAATGAGTGAAAAGCATCGCATCCTTTTCCTTCATAACGGCCCCATGCAACGAGAAACATATCGCGTCATTTTTCCCGGAAGACGGCCCAGATGCGCACCGAAAAACAGCGCGTCATTTTCGGGGAAGACGCCCAGGTGCAACGAAAAACAATCGCGTCATTTTCTCCGGTAAGACGGCCCAATGCATATGAAGCCATGGAGGAGTCAGTGGCGCGACCTAAAATAGGTTGTTGCCGGCCCAATGCAACGAAACTCATTTGTCCGACCGGAACCGACCCGAAAACGTTTTCGGTGCCGTCTCATTTCTCTCGCCGCGTTAGGGTTAATAAAAGCATGCAACGGGGAGTCCTAAATGATGGCTTACTGCCAATATTTCAACAACCAATTTCAAGAAAGGGGATAGAGCTGGCAGCTATTATAGACCATGTCATTGACACCAATCTGTTGTAAGGTATTTGACACATATGCACACAACGATAAATTCCGTCCGTCACACAAACCTACATTTATAACAAAACAGACAGCATGGTTTTGGCCCAAAACATTCTTGTGAAAAGCCAACTAATTCTCCCGTTTCAGCGATTTGTTGGCCAAATCTTTGGACTGTCGACGCCTTCGGATAGATCATTATGGACTTTTGCGAAGGCGTTCGAGACACGTCCCCTCACAAAAGACCCTACTAACCTCAACACTTCGCATAGACTGGCAAAACACACATTGTCATAGTTGGCAGTGGTGTTTGTAACCCACCCTTTTTTATTTTTTAACAAAACGCCACCCTTTTTATGAAACAAAAACACCCTTTATATTGAAAAGTAAACCCACACCCATTTTTCACAATTCATGTGAAATTCTACAGGCTGTCACAAACACCATTGTTTTCTTTTTACCCACTTATCTGTAGTAACTTACGGCGTAAGATAAATTCATTTTTTTTTTTTGTCATTAAAATCCATGTTGCCCACAAAAAGAATCTGCATTTTGTATTTAAGGGGAACGCCTAACTTGTTGGATGTTACAGGGTTCGCCAGTGTTCTTCCGCTTTTCTTCTCTTCTTTCTTCTTTCTTCTCCACAAGAGGCGGAAAAAACGGTTTTTTTTTCCCGGTTTTTTTCCACTTGGACAAACGGGTTTCTTCTTCCAGTTTCTCCACTGAAAGCGGAAGAAACTTAAAAAGTCATTTAAAAATTTTCTATCTTTAAAGCAATGGCTTACATTTTTGGTTTTATATTTATACAGTGAATGAAATATAGTGAAAATTCAAATCACCATTCAGCAGGGGGGGACCCGCCCCCCCCGCCCGCCCACCTACCCCATGCACATTTGCATAATTAACTCACATTTATTCCAATCTCATAATAAAAAAACATAACGGAAGAAACTGATTCTCCTCTCACTTTTCACACAAGAACACAAAGCCAAGCAAGTCTCCTTGTAAATACTTGAACATCTTCAAAAAATATTTTATAGTCTCCCTAACCCAGGTTCTCCCACTAAGCACGGGGTTACAACAAAGAACACTTAATGGTTGCTGCTTTTATGAATTTTGTATTTTAAAATAAACAAATTGCATACAGATTTTTTTTTGTTTACACACAACGACACTAACAAGCTTTGTTCACTGGTTTGCATCTTCAAGTACAGACTGTGATGCTTATAAATGTGCACAGGGAAAGACTTGGAAAATAAGTTACAAATTTTCCATCTGTAAATTTTGATAGCACGTCAAAACAAAATTGTGAACCAAAAGTTTCTATATACTTGGCAAAGTAGACTAACATGCTATAAACTGGTAAATTAAAATTTTGATTTAATTATTTAAAGTAACTAAAATAGCCCTTATGATTTTGAGTAGTTTTGTGGGCGGAGAAGCGGATGAAATGGGTGTATTTAGTAATGTTGTTTCATAATAATTCTTATATTTTCGTCTTCTTCCAGTTCTTCCACTTTCTTCTTCTTCTCAGTTTCCTCGGAAGAACGGAGAAACACAACCACTTTTTGCAGCTTTTTACCTGTTTTTCTTTTATTTTCCATCTGTTTTTCCCAGTTTCTTCCATTCTTCTTTTTCTTTTGTTACTTCCGGAAGAAATAGGTGTTTTCTTCCGAAGTTTCCGAACCCTGGCTGTTTTACATACACTCTTTATTTCAAATTTGGTATGCACATGGCAAACATGATTCCCGATTGTAATTCATTTTATTATCAGAAAACCACCCTTTATAGCAATAAAATCCATATGGGGCCACCTTTTAACCACTTTTTTATGAATTTTTGAAACCCACCCCTTCTAAAGCGGGGGGTTACCAACAGTGTGGATTTCTAACTTTCCTTTACCACACGCAAGCAACGGGTTGTTGTCAATGGCGACCGACTCCTAGGGGGTCCACGTAAAATCGGGTGTGCTGCAGGGCAACAGTCTTAGGCCCCTTTTGTTTTTTGTTTATTTAAATGACATCCCAATAACATCACGTCCGAGGTTCGCCTTTTTGCGGATGACTGCCTTTTGTATAGACAGATTGAAATCCGGATATCATACAAC